>JAMKCH010041106.1:0-19105 GCA_023653785.1 Ophioderma brevispina | reverse complement strand
GCCATTTGAAAAATGCAAGTTCTCTTATGTGGCTGTCTGCACCTCATTCAATTGATGATTTGATATGATTATCAGAAGGAATTAATGTAAGAAGATGATCGTGCTCGTATCACGAGTGTTTGAGAGAGAAGCGGGACGTCACGGTTAAATTAATATGGTTGTAAGCCAAAGTCCCGGTGAATTAAAATTGAGTCCGTTAAATCTTAAAACCACCGGTCTGTGAGGTTTTTTATGCTGCAACCATATAAAAAGCCAAGACAATAACATATGGCTACATTTCAACCTTACGCGTCTGTAACGGGGGGTTGGAGAAAAATGCCCCACAAAACCCGAGTCTCTTTAAATTTTAAGTCCGTTTTATGAGGCAAAAAGTTTGTATCAAAAGATGCCGGCCGGGTTAGCTTTGAATCATCATTTATCGTATTTCTTTTTGTAGATAAGCTTGAAGATTTTTTAGTTGCAGAAGAAAAAAACGTTACAATTTCGGCTTTGTTTTTGATTGATACACTTGAGTTTATCGGCGATTAGCACATTATTTCAATTTAAGGGAAGAGTTCAAATAGTACCCCCTTTAAAATTCTACAGGAAACAACATCTTTTTTTATTATGGCATATATTACACTAACAAATACCATAACCCCTAGGCCAAGTAAGAAAAGACGAGTACATAAAAAGGACCATCTTCTGCATTTTAGTGCAAAAACTTGTGAAATAGAGAACAACAAATTGAGTTTGGTAACACAAATTTTTAGTTTAAAATTTGGTCACAAGGCCAGTAACAGCTTTCTGTATAGTGAGTTAATTTTAATGTCAAACATGCAGGATGTTATTGTAATGAATATAATGCCAGGCACCAATTCATATATATATAGTAAATGGTCAACTTGAACGTGAAACAAAGTTGAATTCAGTTTCGTGTTATTTTTGTGTACATCTGGGGTATTTAAAGTAGAAATCACATTGCATGCAACACCAAAAACTACACTGAATATAATGATTGTCCTTTTAATGGAAACTTCTGTGCAATTCAAAGACCGAATCACACTTGTGTAGTAATATCTGTCCTATATGATGTACAAAAGTTGTGTTAATGTATAACTTAAAAAAGGGGACATATGGAACCCTTGCCCAATTTTCAAGTTTGATAAAAAACACAGTTATCAAACAATGTTTCAGTGAATTAAACTTAAGTTTTTGGTAAAATTGATTATGTGAGTGGTTTTTCGCAATAGTTTTAAATTTATAATACATTGGGCTTACATCACCCGATGCTGGACCCCTTTACCTTATATGGCCTACGACATTGCACTGTCGAACTTGCGAATTTGATTCAATTTAATAAAACCCATCATACATAACAAGTATTAGCCTTATACGGGGTCATTACCCGTCACAGTGAGCGCTTTCGTGGTACATTTCTCTGCAGGTGTTAGTTTCGATATGTGATTAAAATATTTAAAATGGTCACTAACTTGTGTATTAAAGTAAGAAGAGATGCGTGGTGAAGGCAAGCCATATTTGCTTCTATAAACCCTCTTGGTGAAACTACATGACGTGTTCAAAGTCTCTATGTGGTAATCATACTTACTATAAGGTTTATATAAAAGTTGAGGGCAAATGCCACAATAATCTTAGTTCACATAAATCATCAGTTTTAATAACGGGTGTGAAGTATAAGCATTAACATGGAAAGTGAATGTGGAAAGAGCTAAAACAAATAAAAAACAAAACAAAAAACAAGCAACCAACAACAGCCCATGCCAATCAATCAATCAAAACAAAGCAAACAAAAACAAAAAATAAAATTCAAACCAAACGAGCGCGGAGCAAGCGAGCGGAGCAAAGGCAATCAAACAACCACCAACCAACCAGACCAACAAATTCCTTTAGCTATCATGGGTGTTCCCATAATCCACATACGTAAGACATGCGTTTTCTATAGGAATTATGACAAAACCAAAACTTCTCCAAGTGTTTTGTCTTAAACGATAAGATGTCTTTTCACTATAAGGTCATAATTACTTTTAAAGGCAAAATAGCAACCAAAAACTGACACAGATCTTGATGCAAAACTCGAGTTCTCTCCCTGTACACTAGGTTAATTAAGATTGGGAATCTCCGATTTTAATTATTTTATTTTTTTTATTTTTCTAGTTTTTTTTTTTTATTTGTCAAATTATCAAATCCTCAAAAATCTCCTTGTGCCCTAAATGGTCGTCAAACTAATTATGCGATGGTTTATATCGCAAATTTGGTATCGTTTACACAAACGTAAACGGGATTTAAAAATTGAATGCAATTGGCGAAGGTTTTAATCACAATTGGCCTTCACTATTAAATTTCAGTAAAAACATGTGATCTACTCTGTTTGCAGAAAGATGTAACACCGACCGCCCCACTTGGGTCCATCGCAACTAATCCGCGTATATCATGGCCATAACCGATTTTGCCGTCGCCGTATCAGTTCCAAAGCTAGCTAGAATTTTCGCGGTTCTCGGCCTTCGCTATTTCTGGAGGGGTTGGGGTTTGTTTTGGTTCCCCTTCCGGAACCTTATTCGGGCGCCTTTGGCGATGGAGGGGGGGGGGGGGGGGGGGGTGCTTTTGTGAATGCGTTAAATGCAGATCGATTGCGCCGGTAGGAGCGGCCTCTAATTTTTTTTCAGGTAGGGATGTGCGAACCCCCCGATTTCCGAACTTGGGTGCCTGATAACTTTAATAATTTGGTGTCTCAAAGTTAGGGTCTGGACAAAACAAACAAAAACTGAAATATTTGTGAAAACTTTGCCGATTGGGATCCGAAATTTGGCTAAAGTTGAGCTTTTGAGGCAGAAGTTTACCAAAAAAGAGGAGACCTTATGAACTGAATGTACTTCAACCGTGGTCCTCGGACACATTATACTATTAAGAATTGTAAATTTTTACAATATTGTTTCGGGCATTCCTGCCAACAAAATAGGTCAATGGTACAGTATCTCTAAAAGTTAATTTAATTAAAACTCTGGCCAATATGTGTATTCGGTGAGTTATTAAAGAGCTATGGGAATATGTATGGATAAAAAAAGCAAACGGATGACCACACCAACCCTAAACTTGCCTGTAATTTAGAACATCTTTTAAATGTAAATTATACTGTTAACGGTAGGCGATTTATTTGGTAGAATGAATGCTGCATATAAATTAACCCCCCTGTAAATTTACACAAGTACAAGATAATGACGAAAAAAACAAAGCAAAGTACTTTTACTGTACTCTCTAGTTTACTTCTTACCCACTCAAATGGAATTTTTAAACAACACATTAGTGGATGGGGTGGGGGGGGGGGGGGCTCCTGGAGCCCTAATCCAGAAATGCATTTCCCATTGTAATAATTCGGCAAAACTCTGCCCAGGCAATATATATTGCCTCTAAGAAATCCTATTAGTGAACAAAAAAATAAAAAATTGACGGGGTAGATATCTGGAGGCCAATTTGGACTGGAAAATTAGCCATTTTTGCCGCTTTCCTCTTCCGTCCCATGTTGCAACTATACCAGTTTAAAACAATTGCTTTTATAGTTAGCACTATCAGTGATCCACCCGAAAGAGGCCAAAATATTTGAAATTCGCAGGAATAGCTTAAAGTGAAAGATTGAGTAGGTACAATTCTCATAAATTTATCTTTTCCAATTGAAGAAAATTGACAGAACATGAAGAAAAAGCAATGGAGGGTTCAAAGATATATCCAATCTCCATTTTTCAATTACGGTTGTAGTAAAGTGTCGTACGCGTGCGACAGTAATGACTAAAATTCAATTTGGCTTTATTACTCTGCTTCGGTCTTAAATAGCACTGCAGGGGTTATGTTAGGACACCCGAATTGTCACAAACATGGAAACATAGATAAGTGGGGGGGGGGGGGGGGGATGAGGATTTTTTTCGATTTTCTGATTTACAAATCACTGATAGTGCCTATTAGAATCGACCAAATTAATTATATAAACAATAAAATTGGGTACTGGATACTTTTTAGAATTTTTGTGGTGCCCTTTTATTTGTTCATCAAAATCGCAAAAAGCAATATGATAAATAATTATGTAATAATGCAGTATGTGAAAATTAATCGTTACAATATTACAAGTAAAGATGATTTAAATAATACATTCTGAATCAACCTGGATCAAATACATAATTTTATTATCCATTATTATTATTGCAGGTTTAAAAAACAGGAAATCGTTGAAAATGTGAGTGCTTTAAATATTAAGAAGTACACTAATGTCTTTTTAATCTGTAAAATTAACTTTTTTAAAAAAACAAAGCATGACGATTATTAAACCAAAATAACACCGTAAAGTATTCAAATCTCCTTCATTTACACACACCAACAGACACATACACCCAAATCGCACAAACACGTATCACGTACGCGCACTCGCCACTTACGCGAGCAAAGTCCCCGACCCCCCCCCCCCCCGATTTTTCCTTACGAGGTCATCTAATTCCTATAAATTAGATACCACGCGATAGCTTAAGTTACTCCTTGCTATTGGCAACAATCAATTGAGTTACAACATTCCGCAATTACGTCACTACATGATCATAAGTTTGAAGAATATGAAAAAGGATGGGAATATTGATATTTCGCGCAATGTTATTGACTCAAACAAAAAACTTTTTTGTGAACTTAAAAAAAAGGCTCTCATATCTCAAAATGACCAAATATCAGTTATAGCTTACTTCTCTCAGCTCACAATTTTTCATTTACAAAACCCGGACATGGTCTCCAAATACCTAACAAAAAGCTAATGTCATGGGTATTTATTACTCTTTCCCTGGAGATGGCCAGCGTACACAAGTGTTGAAAAAACCCATATGCACTTGCCGGATTCCGAACCGGCGACCTGCCGTATTACTAGTGACGGCGCTCTAACCAACGGAGCCCAACGACTTGGTTGTAGATGAGCGATAAATATCATCTAAAGGTGTTAAGTTCGAAAGGTTTCCATCGCTTTCCTACGGATAGCATCAGAACCGGTATATTTACATCATTCGAATCCGGCCAAGTGCATATGGGTTTTTCACACTTTATTGTACGCTGCCATCTCCAGGGAAAAAGTAATAAAATTAAAAAAAAATCCTTGTCTACCTGGATTAAGCTCAGTAGAAATTC
Source organism: Ophioderma brevispina (assembly GCA_023653785.1). Lineage (NCBI taxonomy): Eukaryota > Metazoa > Echinodermata > Ophiuroidea > Amphilepidida > Ophiodermatidae > Ophioderma > Ophioderma brevispina. The sequence continues at coordinate 13,957 of JAMKCH010041106.1, read as the reverse complement.
AAGCTATAGTCATGTTTTAAGATATACATTGGGCTATTTTTTTCTAATTTACAAAATTTTCTTGGTTAAAAAAAACTACCTTTGTCCCACACAGCAAAAAGCATTATTTTTTTTTTCTATTAGTTCGCACGTAGGCCAAACATTGTCATTAATCCGGCATGCAATTAACAACATAGCACGGAAGCCTTTGCGTGCTTAAGTGCCCATAAATTGGAGATGAAAAGGATTTAATAGCATTTAACCATATCCCACAACACAGTAGATAAGGTATCAGGTTGCGTGTACACATCGTTATGTCCCCCCTGTTTAACCAATGTTTTCTTTGGCATAACTTGACACAATGTATTCTGGGATACTTAGTGATTATTCGATTCCTTTTCACAACGTGGCCACAAATTACATTAATTAGGTGCTAATCTGGAAGATAGATCGTGCGATCATTTCACTTATCCCATAACGCAGTATGTGGTATTTTAAGACTGCATCATGTACAGATGATGAAGTTACAAGCTTTAAAAACTATACCAGCGTTATTGACAATTTGACATAATGTATTATGGATATTACTCGAGTTAGCTTCGCTTCTTCCAACGTGGAACATCTCGCAACGAGGCTATGACGTAAAGAATGTGCGATGTTTCTCATTTAAAACTTTCGGGGGTCGCAACGGCGACAACTCAGCAAAATGTCTTCTTCAAATACATCATCTTTTCTCCATTCCAAATATCCCTATATTCCCTTATTTTATATACGGGTTTATTTATATTTTACACAGTGGAAAAAGTCAAACCTAACAAAGTAATGCGGCCTATCTTGCCCTCAGCCATTTCACTATAAAAATTAACAAAACACCCTGTCAACCAAGTAGAAGCCGAAAACAGGAATTCTAGAACTTGAACTGGTAGAAACCATCTCGCTAAATAGCTAACACTCGGAGCTCAAACAACTTACGCATATTTTATTCCTTCTTCAAAACATTTCTCTGCTACAAATCTCTCGCAATCAACTTAAAGAATCCAATGTTTGAAACATTTTTTGTACCGATTTCCAATATATTGCGTATTGATTCAAATCTTATACCTTCTCCTTCTACATCCCGTTTCTATCATCCTACAAAGGTCTGGCAATTTGCGTGGTCCGAATTCTAAACCAATTAAGGTAAGTAAACAAAATGCTACCTATATAAGCACAAACTCGCAACGACGAACGAACGCAATATGAGGGGCGTCCCGCCCTCATACAAGGTTTTGATATAGGCGACATACTCTCCTGAATTACAGAAATCTATATCTTAAGGTCATATATTGTGATAGGATGGTTCGATTGCATATGATTATCTATTTTAAGAAGCGAGTAGCATCGATTAAAACACATTCCTATACACTTAGTCTGGACTTCAGTGATCATAGTATGGGATCGGACCGTGTTTGTACGGACCCTCTCATAATAACATTTATTTATCAAAGCCGGTTTTTAATTTAGGTATTTTGGAAATTTATTTATTTTTTCAGAATGAGACGGTCTTGAATAGTTAATTAATTCACATAATTATATAATGATTATTACTCGCATTATTCCTGATATTGATTGGAATAACAATTTCAATTACCAATGAATGTTAGTAACCCGTTTAAATCGGACTTTATGGACATATTTATGTACTTCAGTTACACTTTTGCTGTAACTTTATGATGATAAAACTAAATATGTAACTGACAAATCATAAGTTTTTTAGTTGTTTGAAGGTGGCCATATTGGCGGCTATCATGAATTGTATGTTAGGAAAACAAAGCTGTCATATGTGACTTTCTAATAGCCAAGGCCACATTATCTCATACTCATTTATTTTAATGATTTATGGATGCTATAAACACATATATATTAATTATTTATATTACGGATATATAACAATTTCTAGGTTTTAAATGTCTCAGAAGGGGGTTACCCACCTTAAATTGGAGCATGTTAACAAAACAAAAATCCCATATATGGATTTTAATGGTCAAAGGCATAGAGGTCAATCCCATACTCCAACAACAAAGGCCAGAAGGATACCAACTACTCCACTCCTCCTAGAGCTCCAGTGAGCGTGTTGTCTTTAAGCTTTTGCTTCTTACAAGGGTATTTCTGGACAATTGCCATCATACTTGTTCGAATACCTCTCTTTGTATATTCCTGACTGGCCAGTCTTGCGGTCTGAAAATGACAAGACGCTCCTCAATGTTCCTCGTACAATTAAGGTCAGTAGGTAACAGGGCTTTTAGCAATGCAGCCCCTAGCCTATGAAACACTTTGCCTATCTCTGTTCGCCACTCCAGGTACACCGTTACTTTTATGAAATGTCATTTTTTTATTTGATTGTGCTACTGTTTTTGATACTATAGATTAGATGATATGTTTTACCTTAAGGTTCATTACTCTTAAATCTATCATAATTATTATCGTGTTTAGGCCAAACAAATTCCTTTTTATTTGTAATCTTAATTCAAATGGTGTTTGTATTGCATTGTATAACACATTTATTGATGATATAATCAAATATTCAACAGGTATGGCAATTAAGAATTTTAAATAAATCTTTGGGAAGGCAATATATGCAATATGACCCCCGTCTTGAAATGGGAACATGCTAATGAAGCAATATTATCAGATTGGACTTTCTAATTGTCAAAGACATATAGTTCAGATTATGATTACAATTTAATTATACTTTCTGGATGATATAACTAAACATATTACAGATATATGGTAATTTAAAAGTTTAAAAGATTTGTAAAGATGGTCATATTGGCCACCATCTTAAATTTTGAGCTTGTTGGAAAAACGAAATTACCAGATAATAGTTCATACTGGCATGGCAAGTAACAGACATATATCAAGACTTCAGTTTGTACATTTATCACATTTTTTGCAGGCAACTGTCTATAAATACCAAACTGCTGAAATTTTTGAAATTTTGAAATTTAAGATGGCTGCCATAACCAAGTGATCCATTGTTGCTATCAAAATACTTATTGAATTCCTACACCATGGAAACATGGATATAAACACTGGAATCCTCAGCGCCTCTACCCGTCTCAGAAATCGAGATATGAGCAAAAGCAACTTTATTTGGCGGCCGTTTTTGAAATTTAATATGGACCAAATGATCTGATGTTGTTACCAATGATCTTATTGGATTCCTTGGCCCTTAAAATATGGGTGTAATGCTTCTACTAGTCTCAGAGACCGAGATATGAGCAAAAAATTGCCGGCCATTTGAATTCCAAATGGCCGCCAAAGGGGAATTTAAAAAAACAACAACATTGATTTTCTTATTTGGTGAACCATAAGCTTCCAGAAAATGTATAGTTTTCATAATCTCCATAAAAAGCCAACGAAATTACATAAAGAACCTGACTAGAACTACCATTACACCAAACGTGGAGTGATTTGGTAGTTGACACCTTAAAGGCCGACTCAGAGATTTCCCGATGAGGGTGCACTCAATTTTTAAACAAATCGTGTTTTTTGCACATACATAATGCTTGTCCATATACTAATCATTGTGTGAAATAACTAGGCTCAAATCGAAGTCCTTCATATAGAATCCGGAATTTTTGTTATACACGGTATCGTGGACTGTTATACTGTGCATAAATGTTTACTGCATGAAAACGGAAAATCCTATTCATCTCTAATTTGGAATTAAGCATTTTAGGTGACTATCTTAATTCTAGATGGCTATTTTCAATTACTACACAAAAATATAATATTTCGAAATCTCTGAGTCAGCCTTTAATTTGGTTTGTGGTTTGTGTTTGTGTTGCTCGTTTGGGTGAATTGCTATATTGAAAGAGGCTTGGCCGCTATCGTCTGACAGGACTGGCGACTGTAGCAAATATAAAGCAATCGATAAATAAATAAATCAATCAATTTATTACAAATTTCCATAAAACATAATACAAATACATCAAGGATCACACAAACAATGACAATTATGGAGGAGATGGCCAAAAGGCCAATAAGGCGAGATGCGGCCATCCCCTAAAACTTAATAGTTACATACAACTACGAAAGACATCAAGATAAGGGGAATAACAAAATAAGACATATGCCCCAAGATAAACAAATTTACTCAAGAGTATATCTATAAATGAGTTTTGAACTTTTTAGATTTTCATGTAATGAATTCCAAGAATTGGTCCGGATGTTCTAATTGATTGATCTGAAAATCCTTTTTTGTTTTGGGTCAAATTATAATAATTGGAATTTCTCGTATTATAATTATGAATGACATTACGCCGAATAAAATACCCATCAAAGGAGATTGGTAGTTGATTTGTACTGTACCTGTACATAAATAAGCCCAATTCCAAGTTGTAAGTGTCAAAAATATTGAGAATGTTATGATCAGAAAATAATGGTGCGGTATGGCTTCTATAATGGGTATTTGATATTGTTCTAAGAACCCATTTTTGTAGTTTAAAGAATTTAAGTAAATTTTTGGCGCGTTTTCCTATCTTAGAATAGCATAATTTAAAATAAGGTAAAACAAGAGTACAATATAGGGAATGTAAAATACGACCTGGTACAAAATGTTTAAGCTTGTTCATGACACCAATGTTTCGTGATACTGTTTTTGAGATACCATCAATACTTTTTCCAAGTTGGGTTTTCATCAATTACAACCCCTAGAAATTTAGTTGAAGATACTCTTTGTAAAGACACATCGTTAAGAATGATATTAATTGGTTGTACATGTAAAAAAATATCATTTGAAGGTTTTTCAGCACCAATATTTGCTGTCATATCCGAAGTTCCTAAAACCATATAATTTGTTTTGAAGCATTAACGGACAGTTTATTAGCTCTAAACCAGTTGCTTACTTCAACCAATTCATTATTAAGTTGATTTTAGACTCAATATCTGTGTGTTAATACGTGATAGTCGTATCATCTGCAAATAATATAAAAATCTAGTACATTTGAACAATTAGTAATATCATTAACATATAGTATAAATAATAAGGGGCCAAGTATGGATCCTTGAGGAACACCACAAAGTATATTTTTGAATTGGGACTGTTTAGAGTAAAATCTTACAAACTGCTTTCTATTGCTTAAATAATTAGCAAACTATGTATAAACAATTCCCGGAATCCATAATGGTTTAATTTATGGAGTAATACATGTATATCGTGGTCATTAGTGTCAAATGCTTCATTTGACAGGTCTAGAAAAATCTAAATTGTGGAAACTATACAATTCCAGATTTCTCTACTCATACCAACGATTTGACAGCAATTTTATCAAGATTGAAGCATTTTAAAAATCTGGCCCCTGTACAATTACCATCCAAAATGGCCTTTATCACATTTTCACCCGTATTTCTGTAAATGAACATCACAGATATCCTGAGATATGCCAAATATATTTTCTGATTTCTTATGATGAGACGAATCATTTGAGATACTTTTCAACTAAATTGAACCACTTTGTACGGTTAATCCCTCTTAATCCAAAATGAAATGAACACTGTGGGACAATATTTGATTTTCGTAACATCTGAATTCTTGAAGATGATGGCATAGTTGTGCTAAAAATCATGTCAGAATTTAGTTTTAAGTGGGTGCTTGGGAACCCATATAATCTGCCTATAACCAGTTGAACTCTGTTATGGGTTAATCCAATTGAATGAACTAACCTTCTTTGCTATAATTTTGTAATGCGTGACCGAATCTTGTCTATAGCTTATAGTTTGCACAACACTCTATACAATGGAATCGATGCGTCGCCAAGAACGAAGCAAATAAATTATTTACGGGTAAAAAAGAAATAATGTGTGACGAACTCGAAGAGGTCAAAATTTCCAAATCTATTCAGAGACGATATTTTAAGTTTGTAAAAATACACGCAAACAGCACGAATAACTTGAGTGTTTTTTATTATCAGACTTAAAAAAGTGTACAATTTACTTTTTAAAAATCAAGTGATAAATACCACACCACATTCGACAAAACTTTATTATGACTATAAAGAGGCAATATCAATATAATACTATTTACAAACATCTGAACAAATGCATACAAAAATAAGAAAATTAAGATTTTCTCCTAAAAGAAACCAATTTCTCAAATTGTGGAACACTTCTAACAGTATATTCCTTACGAACAAGTATAACACTGTACAAAATTCATTGCTGTTTTAAGGGGCAACGAGAGATTTTGAGGCATCCATATATATCATATCCTCATCGACCATTTCAGCGAAATTGAGTTTTTTGCATATTATGATAATATATCAGGAGCCCTTTTCATATACCAAATATTGAGCAAAAATAACATTCCAATTTGTAGGTATAATAGTTTTTCACTTTTGGAAATCATACCCAAACGCCAAATGAAAGTCTTCCAAACAGACCAATCTGAATTCGCCTGTTTGCTGTACCTAAAAACCACCACCGTACGACAGCTTATAAAGTGGTGACCTATCGATCATGGGAAATTGCGAGATTCTCCCCTCTCAACACTGTCTGGCCTATAGTCTACTCAATCTATGAAAAATACTAGGTACACCTGGACAAAATTGCTACAGAAGGTTTTCTTGCTGCACCTAGCAGTAAAAGATCTCCCAAACAACATATCAAAAAGGTAGAAAAGGGGAAGCCTGGCAAGACATGCTAATTTGCATTTATCTTACGTGGACGTATACGCCCATATTTCGACAAAGGTATAGCTCATAAATGCATGTTTAGGGAGATTTTCCATTTTTCTGTTAGTATTTGAACATGTTTTGCATGGCTATGCATGCAAGGTGTGTGGCACTTGCAATTGCTATATTGAAGAGGCTTGGGCCCATCGTCTGAAAGGACTGGCGACTTAGCAAATATAAGCAATCATAATAATAATCAATCAATTATCCAAATTTCCATAAAACATAATCCAAATACATCAAGGATCACACAACATTACAATTTATGGAATGTGCCAAAAGGCCAATAAGGCCAGATGCGGCGGGCCATCCCTAAAACTTATATTACATAGCAACTACGAAGACATCAAAGTAAGGGGAAAATAACCAAATAAGACATATGCCCCAAGATACACAAATTTACTCAAGAGTCTATATCTATAAATGAGTTTTGAACTTTTTAGAAAAATTTTTCTTTTTTTATAAATTTACAATATAAACGTTATAAACGTTTTCTGAAATCCTTTTTTTTTTTGGTCAAATTATAATAATTTGAATTTCTCGTCTATAAGTATGACTCATTACGTGACGGCCGAATAAACTACCCTCAAGGAGATTTGGTAAGTTGATTTGTAACTGTACGTGTACATAAATAAGCCCAATTCCCCAAAGTTTAGTGTCAAAAATATTGAGACTGTTATATCAGAAAAATCATGGTAATGGTGCGGTATGGCTTGTAATGGGTATTTGATATTGTTTAAGACCTTTTTGTAGTTTAAAAATATTTAAGTAAATTTTTTGGCGCGTTTCCCTAGACTCTAGAATTAACATAATTTAATAGGGTAAACAATAGTACAATATAGGAATGTAAAATACGACCTAGTATAAAATGTTGAAGCTTATTCAGGACCCAATGTTTCGTGATACGTTTTTGAGATACCATTCAATACTTTTTGCAAATTAGGTTTTAATTAATTACAACCCCTAGAAATTTAGTTGAGATACTCTTTGTAAGAACACAATTCGTTTAAGAATGATATTAAGTGGTTGTACATGTAAAAAAATCTCATTGAAGGTTTTTTCAGCACCAATTGTGCTGTCATATCCGAAGTCCTAAAAACCCTATAATTTTGTTTTTGACCATTAACGACAGTTTATTATTACTTCTAAACCAGGTGCTTACTTCAACATTCATTTTAATTTGATTTTAGACTCATATCTGTGTGTTAATACGTGATAGTCGTATCAGTCTGCAAATAATATAAAATCTAGTACATGTGAAAATTAGTAATATCATTACATATAGCGTATAATAATAAGGACCAAGTATGGATCCTTGAGGACACCACAAGTATATTTTTGAATTTGGAGACTGTTAAGTTAAATCTTACAAACTGCTTTTCTTATTGCTTAAATAATAGCAACTATGTATAACATCCTCCCGGAATCCATCATGGTTTAAGTTATGGATATACCTGTAATCGTGGTCATTAGTGTCAAATGCTTTTGAGAAGTCTAGAAAAATTAAATTGTGGAAAGCTATACAATTCCGATTCTCTACTCATACCAACGATGTGACCAGCCATTTTTATCAAGATTGACGCCATTTTAAAATCTGGTCCCCTTTACAATAACCATCAAAATGCGGCCTTATCACATTTTCACCCGTATTTCTTCTTGTAAATGAACATCACGATAATCCTGAATATGCCAAATATATTTTCTGATTTCTTTATGAATTGATACGAATCATTTGAGATACTTTTCAACTAAATTGAACCACTTTGTACGGTTAATCCTCTTAACCAAATGAAAATGATCCCTGTGGGACAATATTTGATTTCGTAACAATCTGAATTCTTGAAGAAAATGGCATAGTTGTGCTAAAAATCATTCAGCATTGTATGTTTTAAGTGGGTTCTTGGGAACCCATCTAATCTGCTATAACCATGAACTCTGTTAATGGGTTAATATATAGCAAAAACTGCTGTTTTTAATGCTTGCCATCAATACATATGGAATAAGGCCTTTGCAATAAGCATTATTGTTCTAACCATCAACTGCAAGTTTTGTTTCCCATGTACTTGATGAGAAGTATGTGCAAAGGCCAGCTCTCATATCAATAGAGAACACAAAAGACATAAATGGAAACAACCCCTTTAAAAAGAATTCTCAGCCAAAATATTTTGTAGTTGATATGAGAAAAAACCACCTCTAATGATCCCAAAATCTCAGGTTTGAAGGAGTGAGTGGTTGGGGGGAGTGGTTGGGTCGAGGCTGAGTGCCTCTTTAATTATGACTGTCTTATTTGTTCTCAGCATGTTTTTTTATATCAATATAATTGCATTGATCACTTCAAATATTTACAATTGAGAAAGGCATTTCTGATCCACCACCAGCCCGTCGTCCCCCTGCCTAACTAATACTAAGGTTTTATACAGCTGAAAACCGTTAGCCCTTAGTAATCCTGTGGTACCTAATGTTGTACGAAAAGTTAGCAATTTGAATAAACGGACCCGCAATTACCGCATTGTAGCCTATAAACCGTGGGAAACAGTATTTGCTCATAATCCCAAACCGCAAGCTCATAATCTACTAAATTTTGTGAATAAGCTTTTCTCAAGGATATCTAGTGACAGTGGGGAATATGATCAGAAGGGACTGGATCAGAAAATGCCCCTTAATCTTATGATTGAAAAAACAATTACAATCACAAATTTAAATTGGGTGGGACTTATTAATCGGCCCATAAAGATGGTTCCTAAGCTTGTACTGTAATGTATCATAGTTTTTTTTTATTTGCACAAGGGGCCTATCATCCATGTCTAAACCACCTAATTGAAATAAATCCATTTTTGTAAAAAAAACATATAACCATTTTTAAATGTAGCAGCAAATGCCCTGTATTCACAATGGTCCCAGTCACAACGTACGTCATACTTATTTAATTAATGTCAGCCCAAATAATCCTATTCTGCATTTCTGGTGAATTTGTGGTTGTTTTTAGCAAAGAGGTTGTAATTTTAACTAGTTGGAAAAATAAGCAACACGTTTTTTTTCCATAAACTCTCTGCACAAAAAAATTCAGGAAATTCTCGGCTTGCGCGCTCCATCTCTATAATACACAACAGAATCTACCCTATTATGGGCCACCTTCACCACTACCCTACCTTCCTACCAAAGTTTCATCAAAGCCAGAACATTGTGTAGTGTGTTGTGTTGTAATAGAAATTATTTTTTAAGTTTTTTAAAAACTAAGTTTTTTGAACAAAAAAATTGCAAATGAGCTCTTAATATGCACATTTAGCAATGCAAGAGTGCATGGGTAATATTTGGTTCCCTAAACCCCAATACCTTGTATCCATGAAATTCCGCCATATGTGTTCTGCCAGAATTGACCTGTTGTAGTTATTAGCCAATCCGAATATGCAAATGGCACAGTGAAATAGGGCAGATTTAGAAAGCAAAGTTGCATGTATATTCTGATGTCCAGCAATGTACTCATGTACTGAGATTTGTTATTCAGACATTGGTTCGTAGAGGATCACCTAAATAGTTATTGGTCAATCAGAATAGATATGCAATGAGCTCATTAAATATGCTGATTTAGCATGCAAGATTGCATGGGTAACCCTTGGGTCCACTACTAACCTACTCCACATACCTGGTATATGAATAAATTCAGACATTGGTTTCTACGGACTGAAGTTTGAGCCTTATAGTTATTACCAAATATCACACAGCGGTTCTCGAACCACAAAGGTCCCCCCCCTCCCGTGCGCGATAGTAAATGGAGGGAATAGCCTTATCAATATGACGTCAGTCACCACCATGTTGGTGGACAACATGCATACATTCAGACTCTACAATAAACATTCACAATAAGCTTGTCTCAAGGATCTCTAGTGAAACAAAAACAGAAAGTGTAGTGGATGGGCCGATGTTCCATCATAAGAGTGGCTTTTATAAGTTCATGTTAATTGTGGCAACCCTATAAATTAATTCTAAATTCTACTGGTCTGACTATTCAGAAAAACGTGGTTGCCCATGTTTTTTTTTTCTCCGTTGACCTTTCTAGTGGACCCCTGACACGAGGCAAAGGTCAAAATGGTCATCATCGTCCAAAGTATTATCGACCTAGGTATCAAAATGTTGGGCAATTTCACAAGGAATATTGTAATATGATATTTTAGTTTGTTACTTGAGTTTTGTTTTCTATGTTATATCAAATAAGCAATTAGAAGATAAATAATATTCCATACATTTGCCTACTTCAGACCCCAGTCGGGGAGTCTGTTCAATCAGAGTTAGGCCGCATGTGGTTTTGCCAATGTATGGGAACCCTGCAACCACCCCTTATACCTTGTTCTTAATATGCCGCATGGCTTTTAAGGAAACAAGTTGTTTCATGAAAATGACAAGGAAAAATGGTGTTGTAGTCTTATATCCCTCGTCTTACAAAAAGCCTTTTTTTAATCAAACACGGTCACCAAGGGGGGGGGGGGGGTTACACCCCTCCGAGAATTTGTTATAAAGCCCCATGCTATGATTTGATACCATGGATAGTTATAGTCCTCCTCTTTCCATTGATACCAAATAAGTACCACATAACCTAGTTAATGGTCCACAAATGACGTCAATAATGTCATTGTGCCGACAAAATTGGCATTTTCCATTGAAATAGGCGAAAATCCCTTTGCGGCTAAAAATAGTAGGAATATCGGAATTTCATGCGGTTTTCAGCTCTAAAGATGGCAATTGACTAGTTATACATAAACAAGAGTTTTTAGACCATACGTGGGCACCACTTTTCAAAAATGTACCATAAAATATCTGTAGTTGCACCCCCCTACCCTTAGACTTTGAAGGCATACCCCTAACCCCGGTGACGGTGCTAACCGACTTCATTTTTTCGCTAATAGACCAGAAAGGCAAGAGAGAACGATTACCCATAAGCTTTTTAACAAAGCTTTTGTGGCATTTTCGCACACCGGAGCAAGTTCACTGCCCCACCCCCCCGTAAGACGAGGGTTAAACAAAATCTATGGAATGATTGTTGTTATAAACCGTGAAACAACCACGATTCGCACTACAGAGACAAAAGTTATTGTTACTAGTTATCTTTTCATTCAAGCCACTGTGTGATTTTTTAATTATTCTTTCGCATCCATGCCCGGGGGAATGGTCACTATGTCATTGATAAGGGATATCATGTGCGGACAAAGAAAACACTTAAAATGGTATATTTTCAGACTGTGCAGATACATACGTAAATTTTGTAGGCAAACCATAAAATCTTTGGAGAAAAAGGGGGTGTACTTTTCACACTGGAACCTGACTTGAACTTACATTAGTGTACTATAATTTTGAAAATTTCCGAGTTTGTATCGCTTCCGGCGGCTCGGCTCATTTTATGTAAATGATCTATCAGTATAGGCCTACAAAGACACAAATTTCTCTTGCTTAGGGGTCAAAATTGCCAATATTTATTTAAGGGTAGGATATTACACTTACTATACTTGTTTAGGTGCCTTTTAGACCATTCAAATTAACTTGTACTTGTTTTACGATCGGGACTTTTTAACTCCTTGTTTAGGGGGTGCAGGACTTTGAAACTGTTGGACTTTTTGGTAAAAGCAAACTCAACCCCCTAAAATGCCCTTGTGAACATCTCATCACTAAAAGTGGACTATTCTTTTTCTGTCCAACTTCTCTACACTTTGGACCATTTATGGACAAAATGCAACAAATAGTGAACCTGTTGCCCCTTTTGTGTGGTATTTGTGGGGGGTTGTGTGGGGGGGGTGGTTGGTGGGGGGGGGTACGAGAACGGTGACCTGCGGGTGCTTGATCTCGGGATATCCCCATCTCGGGCATACTGTCCAGTACCGCAGCATTCATGAACACAAGGGGCTCATAAGGGGGCTTAGGGTAGATTTTGAACTTAGGTTCTGTAACAATTAGACGCATTACTTAGGGCTATTTGCCTGATTGGAATTGGGGCAGGGGCGGGGACAGGGCTCTATACTCTATACCTCAGACCAGGGGAAATGAATGACAATGTTCAAGTGAAAACAGTTCATCAAAGAAAGACGCTAAATTGAGATAACCGTGTTGTTTAGAAGATTGTGAACGTATTGGTTGAACAAAATATACATCTATCAATGCATGGACTAAGTGACAGGAGACAATTGTTTCCATGTTCTGGCCCATTTTTTATGGAAAAAATTCACAATTTGTGTGGAAACATTTTTACTAACTGTGTACACAATTCAGTTAACCATGGGCATTAGTAACAGCTAATTGGGGGATGATCTAACTTGATCGTGCCTTAGCCTATAGACTATTCAGGGTCTATGGTTAAAAAGATGATACCTGGATCAACAAATGAAGGAGAATCCCAATTTTAGTCTTGCACTTTTTTACAAACTGTTTAACATAATTTGTTTACCAACAATTGGTCATTAATAGCAGAGGTGATGCATGTGGTGGGGGATGTGCAGGATAGTCAAATCCTCACACAAATTACCATACGAGGACTTTGCCACAGACATCAGTCTCACTGTTAGCCTTCTGGTATATCAATGACCCCTCCAATTTGGTATATGAAATGGGTCGTTTTTCATATTTTCTCAATCGGAAACCCACTTTTTCTAAAAATTTTGGGAAAATTAGTCAACTTTTCTCAATCGAATGTAAAATGTTGTCCACTTTGAGGAAAAAGGGCAATAAAGCTAGGGTCCCTCTTTTTGGCAAAAAAGGTGTAGCTATGGGTACTACTTTCTGGGGCATGTCCCTACCTAAAAACCAAGACCTGAGCTCCCCGCCCCCCCGGTATAGGGTGACTAACTTGATTTTGCTTTAAACGAGACTATCCAGGGTCCTCTAGAAATATCATACATGGGACTGAGACGAATAATAGTACATACTTTTGTCTCTGAGGGTCCGAATCGTGGTTATTTCACGTAATACCGACAATTCGTTACATGGGATCTAGTAATAGACTACATCCGAATCATTTTCCTCTCTGCAACATTTTTACAACCAACTTGCTTTACTTTACTTACCCAATGGGTTTAGGCTAATAGCAATAAATAATGGGGATTATGTAGGGTTCATTCTACATTTAAAGCAGAGTAGAGTGGTTTACAGATGACTACATGTGCAAGAAGTCTTAAGAGACTTCTCTGTAAAAATCGACCCAAGGGTGGCAGACCTCAAAAAAATAGATTTCCTATCATATATTTCAACATGAAGGGTCTTTTCAAGTACTCAACTATGACAAT
>JAMKCH010041105.1:0-66401 GCA_023653785.1 Ophioderma brevispina | reverse complement strand
TTTCAACAGAATTGCCTATGAAGCATTGCGATGCAAACACTTGCTCACAACATCAAAACAAACAATCAGATTCAACCAAAATTTGGGAAATAAGCTTTCCCTTTTAGGTATCTACTGAACTATTAATGAAAAAAAGGTCGCTCAGCTCTGATCACAAAATGCACCTTTAATGCAATCCAATATTGCCTCAGACAGGACAGTTAATTTCACTGACTATGCGCCACTGAACCAAAGCTAGACAATAAAAAAAACTTTCTATACATGAACCAGTTTTTCCAGACAATAATTTTTAACGACAAGAAAAACAGTTTGTTTGAAACTATTCTTTATGCTGAAATACTTCACGGGTGGGGAATTTCTGCTTTTCCTTTCTCTTGTTGTTAAGGCAAGGCCAAACACACCCAGGTAATACCTATTTCTAACACAAGTTCACGGCATCGCCTGATGCTGCACTTTATCGGATATTTAGGCCATCCTTACAGGGCTGACATTGCAACTAGTTCTTGATCTGCTTTGTTGGAAAAAAACTTTCAAATAGACAAAATTAAAATGCCTCAATTTGAAAAAAATTGTAATAGCTTGGCACCTCTCCTTACCTTTCACAACCTTTTTTTCCTCACAATTTGCAGCAAGCGACCAATGTCAATGTTAGTTACCGGAACTAATAGTCCGGTGCTCGACCCATATGACTTTGCGCAAGCGTCCACACAAATTGTTTTGATGGTTTTCTAGGCAACATTGACCTGCTGATTCCAAATCTGGATGATGCCACTTTGGCATCATTGAGCATTGTGAGATAGGGAAGGGGGTAATTTAACAGGGGTAAAATTTGTAAATGTTTCATGTGGATTTGAAATATGTATAGAAGTGTTTATCTTGTCCTAAGGTTTAAAAAAAAAAAAAAAAAAAAAAAACAGAATGAAGAATTTGAGCCCATTTTGAAAAGAATCTGTGCATTCTAAATTGTTTACCCCAGGATGACCTTGAACCATTTTAGACTTGATGTGTTAAAAGTAAATGTCCTAGATATAGCAAACTAGGCCTTTTTTTAATCCATAGGACCAGATGAACATGACTATACACCTTTTAACCCATTATGAAGCATTTACAAATTTTACCCCTGTTAATTTACCCCCTACCCTATCTCAAAATGCTCAAGGATGCCAAAGTGGCATCATCCAGATTTAGATTCAGTAGGTCAATCTTGCCTAGAAACCATCAAAATAGTTGTGTGGACTCTTGCGCAAGGTCACATGCAAGGTTCTTTGGGCCGAGCACCAGACTATAATTCACATCCAAGGGGAAAGTACAGGAAATGCATTCTGTTTAATATCAAGGCACATCCTTTGGAACAATCAAAATGTTAACGTCCAAAAGTAGTGTTCTGTTACCGTTTTCACCATTTTGTTCGTCTTATTACAATTTTGCCTAATTTGGTTAATTTTGGATATATTTTCCTTTCTCTTTGCTGACATGTTTTTGGTATTCTACCCTCTATTTTGATGTTTCTTGTACTCAGTATGTGTCCACAGCTCCTGTAATCTATATTATGTGTACCCAGCCCCTGGGAAGAGCTAACCTTGATGCCTACGTGCATTTTGTGGTGAAACACAGTTGAACAAGAAGTATGTTACACTTCAATGACTATATTGATTAGTTGTCAAAATATCCACTAAATTTAAAATAAAGCATTTTGCATAAAGGCTTTTTGGGGCATCTAAAGGAAACAAATTTGTTATTTATTTTAGCTTAAAAAAAATCAACCCCCCAAATAAAAACCAGACACTATATTGGTAAGTTGTCAAAATATCCACTAAATTTAAAATAAAGCATTTTACATAAAGGCTTTTTGGGGCATCCAAAGGAAACAAATTTGTCATTTATTTTAGCCTAAAAAAAATCAACCCTCCCCCCCCAAATAAAAACCAGACAACAGACAGACTACGAAGATTTGGTGTAATCGTCAACACGGACCTGGATATTCAACTCGATATTAATAATCTTGGAAAAGGTATAATGGAATAGCACTCTAATTGCATCATATTTCATCTCTGCTACTTAAGGAAGCACAGAGCCAAATCTCTACTTAAGCTGTGCAAGTCTGTTCACTTTTAACAAGGATATGACAAGTATGTTCACTTTTAACAAGGACCATGACCCTTTAAGTAAACACTGAAGGATATTGGGGGTCATAGGGAGACATACTATGGTTTAGTGCACTAGTTTCCACAAGTTTGTGATGTCAATACAGTTTAGGCAGGTAATTTTTCATGCATCCAAGCGCCGGCTTTAAACGCTTGTGTGTGTTATGCCAGCGCTTTCAATCAATGTTCCTGATTTAATGCTGCAGTTGTTGAATATCGCACTGATGTCACTGACATTAGTGCAGATAAATAGTGTCTTGTGCCTCAACCTGGAACATCTCATCTGACAATATGTATAAAATATAGGAGATGCTATTCATGCTGCGGCCATCTTGTGATGAAAGCGAGGTCTGGATGGCTTGGTAGAACAGCTGCTATAATATGCCCGCATTGTTAATTTCAACAAGAGCTTATTATTATGCGAGCATCAATTGCGCCTTGCCGCCTAAGCCTCCCTTTAATTCCAAAATGGTGAAGCATGAAGATAGAATCTATGGCAAAAGAATATAGGGTCAAATGCCTGCACTTTGATTTTTACACTAGCGCTTTTATGTGATCATCAATTCCGCCTTGCAACCTAAGTCTTGCTTTATTCCAAAATGGCGAAGCATGGAAAAAGAGTCTATGGCAAAAGAATAGGGTCAAGTTCCACTTCAAACTGAACACAGTAGAGCTCTGTTAGGATTCAATGGGATCTCTCACTGGGAGCCACAGTCTCATCCACCAATTACCCAGTTCCTTGATTTGAACATGTTTATGTATTGACATGGACTGAATTGGGTGGTCTGGTTAGCATAAGTATCCTCAAAAGCAGGGGTGCATTTCTTTCCAACTACACAAGTAATGGAAGTTACTGAACTGTGACACTGGAACTGAGATTTTACTCGCCCAGTCTACACCTGGCAAGAACTGAAATTCAAATAACAATCCATGTGGACTCACTGCTGCAAATATACCCAGAATTTGTCATAGAAATCTTTCTTAAGCTTTCTAAACTCCATACCTCTTACATATTAGATAAAGTGTGCCCTTAAATGCACACGTAGTAAAATCGTCAAAGGGGAAATTGAGCCTTGAGCTTGGATTTCAGCAAAATCTGAATACAACATTTGGATACAATATTTGATGGTGGAAAAGCGATTATGTTTCTGATGATATTAGTATCTTTCATGTGCAGAATGTAACTGCGGGTGGAGCTTGGAAGGAGGAAGCCATTGGTGAACAGGAACTTGTTCTCCTTTCAGTTGGGACGTGCTCTTGAGAATTGGAAATAAATAGGTCAAATTTATCTTTACAAGCTAAATTATTCACCTTCAAACAATTTGTTGTGCAAATTATTGACCAGTAAGTGATTTAGTAACCCGAATCTTAGTACTCTGCATCGGAGCTTATGATTACAAGTATTGGAAAGAAAAAAAAAAAAAAAAAAAAAAAAATCCATGTGGACTCACTGCTGCAAATATACCCAGAATTTGTCATAGAAATCTTTCTTAAGCTTTCTAAACTCCATACCTCTTACATATTAGATAAAGTGTGCCCTTAAATGCACACGTAGTGAAATCGTCAAAGGGGAAATTGAGCCTTGAGCTTGGATTTCAGCAAAATCTGAATACAACATTTGGATACAATATTTGATGGTGGAAAAGCGATTATGTTTCTGATGATATTAACAGCTTAGTATCTTTCATGTGCAGAATGTAACTGCGGGTGGAGCTTGGAAGGAGGAAGCCATTGGTGAACAGGAACTTGTTCTCCTTTCAGTTGGGACGTGCTCTTGAGAAGTGTGCATTTACCTTTGCTTAACAGACCTTGGTATTTTGTTTCATGTTACGTGGGATGTGCATGGAACAATCAATGTAGCTTCCAAGATGCACTGGGAAAATGGCAGCCACTGGAACAAAACAGTGCCACAATTGCGTACCACATTTCATCATAAAATTAAACCATTTATTGAACGGGGTCGATCACCGAGCTGTACAGTGTCACCGTTATTCGAGAAGTGCAAGAAATGTCACGTCAAATTGTCAAACCCCATTATTTGAGATGTGTAATGCCATTAGGAACCGGCACCAAGCCTGTGAAGATTTAGGCAATGCCTTCCAGGGGGGGGGTATGGATTTCTGATGGAAGAGCCCATAGGGTAACTACATTTGAAATACACCTTCTGTAGAAGATATAGGTAAAGTCTTCCACTGGAGAGTATGGATTTTACATGGAAGAGCCCATTGGTAACTACATTTGAAATACACATCCCTTCTAGAAGACTCTGGTTCAGTCTTCCAGAGGGAGTAAAATTTGCAAATGGAATAGCCCATTGGATAACTTAATTCTGAAACATTCCTTCTGTGGAAAATTTAATGCATGCCTACAGGGGAGAATGGATTTTAAGTGGAATAGCATAATGCACTCATCAATGGACATGGGAACTTGAAGTGGTACCCATACTGGGAGTTTACCTTAACAACTACTGAAATACTAGTAGGCAATTCGGGTTTTGAGAAACCTTGTCAAACTTGTGTGTAAGGCTCTTTCTCCTTCAGGTTCTTGCTCCTCTTGGTGCTCTTATCGGGGGACTGCTGGTGCGGGCGGCGGCGGTGGTGATGGTGGTCGTCTCCCAGTTCAGGTTCCCGTAGTAACATCTGGTTGATAGGAGGGGCCGTTGCTATGGTGAGGTCGGGACCCGATGGGATTGCAATGTCCGGCATGATTTCGCTCAGCATGGGGAGGACCTGCGGTGCGGCGGCAACCTGCAAAGATCACAATGGAAGAAGAGAAATGTTTTATTAGTATGTTTGTTTTTCTTTGCCCAAATCAGATATTTGAATGTTTCTTATTGGATCTAATATAAGCAAAACAAGAAAGCCATTTCATTTATCATCCACACAATGCATGCTTACCTCTTGAAAGAATAAATCTTCTCACTCTCAAAAAATATACTTAAGGTTGGAGCATCGGCTACGGCGTCGTGCTCAGATTTTTTTGAAATTGTAGCGAAATTTAGGTATTGATTAAAACACGCATACCCTTTTTTTTCTTTCTTCCCAAAAAGGTATTATGGAGATATTTCACCTAATGCATTTTTAAATTCCCATAGACTTTGTACAGGGACTGATTTTGGACTGAAATTGGGCTATTTTATGAAAAACTACATATTTTATTTTATTATCAAGTAATTGATGAGTTATAAGTTTGGTCATTATTGTCACAAACTGGAATTTCACGGTTCGCGGCTTTGGCACTCATATGTAAAGAATATAAGCTGTGGGTTGCTCCATAAACTTATTAGCGACACACACTATACATACAAATACACACATACATACACACGCACAACAGATTACAAAGTGGTCCTGCCAGCTATGCTGGCGGCCCACAAAAACCTCACAGAAATTTCCCCGCTAAAAATCCCACAGTAAATCCACCATGATTGCCAATTTTCACCAACAAGCTCTGGCTTTTGATCCTTGGTCAAGTTGGCTTTACGTAAATTTGTTTTTTGATTCACGCTACTCCAATTTCCTCAGACCTGTTTATCTCTGACGTGCTGAGTACATATTTATCTGCTGTGCAACACTGTGAAAACATGTTGGGTTGTGTAAGTTTGTGTTATAAAAGCTTCAATTTTAATTAACCCTAAGACAACTAAATCTCACAAAATCTCACAGCACTGAGTGAGAAAAATGCACTAAGTCCAGGATGTAGCGATGACGTCATCAAACCACTCATATGGGCACGAAATCGCTGGCCGGGTCAGCGACCGTTGTAGCGTGGTATCCCGGGTCATAGGTTCAAGTCCCGCCCGAATATGTGACTTTTCTTCATCCCTTCTTCCCTCATTCCTTCAGTTCCTCCTGAGAGATAGGCTAGAAACGGATGTGGTGTTAGGATTAATAGCTCTTTTTTCCATATAATAATATCCCAATAATAATAATGTTTTCAGCTTTTAAATTCTCATTTATATCAAGTTACCAGACTTTTTTAAGTTCTCATTTTCTAAATAAAGCAATGGAAAGACAATGAAAATTAGCACATTGAAATATTTCTATATCTTTTCAAACAAGCCAAGTTATTAAAAAAATACAGATTATTTAATGTGGCTATCAATGTTCACCTCAATTTCCACTAAGGTAAGGTGATGAGTAGATTCTGGGGGGAGGGGGTATTGAGTATATCCCACAATGCACCAGTTTGGGGAAATTTCACCTCAATAAGATTTCATGTCATGTGAATCCCACAAAAATCCTTCATTCAATAAACAAAAAACCCTGACTTTTACACCATTTTAGTTCACAAAGAATTCTTCGTAGGTCATTTTTTAGCAGACCATGAAATGTCTTGTCTTTCTTGAACTTCTTGAACACTTTATTCAAGTTGAAATGTTTTTTGATAGTACAATAATAGGCATGTTGAATGCATTATGGGTTGGTTTAAAGACCTTTGATTTTAACACCCTAAAATTGCTTGAGAATTGGTGAAATCTATATTGAGCGAGCTAAATTTTTAACACATGAAATTGGTGTGATTCTTTGCCTGATTGTGATATGCTTTATTTTAGAATGAACATGCAGTGTTTCTATTGACACAAAAGGCAGCTGAGCTAAAGGCTGGTATATGCTGCAGAGAGACTCAACCAGACAAGCCAAATGTGAGAGGGGTCAAAGGTTAAAGGTCCATGGCCCGATCACTAATAGCCTTGTTCCCAGAAGCCCCAGATTTTACTGGAAGTGGTCAACATTTTGGTGTCAGAAGAAAGTTACTATTTTTCTCATTTACCCTGTGAAATCTTAGAGCCAAAGGATGTTTGGTTTGGAAGTTATGAGCGAAAATGTGCCCCATTTTGGTCAACCAATATTAATTTCACAAAGTACTCTATGGGGCTTACCAAAATCATGTTTTTAGCTCTCGCATCAAAACGGATTGAAATATTGGCGTGAAATTTTACAAATGGGGTTTTGGAGTGAAGGCCAATCTATTAAGATGAAAACTTCATATCCTTAAATCGGGCCATCCCCATTTAAAATCACCAACTGCCAAATGAGAAAGTTCCCTCCATATTTGAGTTACATCACAAGTTCCCTATCAAAACTTTTAAAATACAAAACCAACCATTTTTGGCTAAAATGACTGTTGATGGACTAATAATATCAGCATTTGTTGTTCCAATCAAGCATCAAAAACAAGTGACATTGGATGCAAGCTACATTGGAGCATCAAAACAACCCGGGACTCTGAAAAACAGCTTAACACACATGCTCTCTGCACACTTAACCCTACACATACACACCTCACAGTAGCACATTCAGCCACAACATTAATGTTGTCTCTCAACACTGGAGGAGAACTACTTGGGAAAATCAGACTGGGTTCAAGCACACGTCAGTCGGCTTTCACAACTCAACACCAATTAGCAGTGGGAGCTGAGAGTTCGCCACAAAACATTTTGCGACCCAGAAAAACATGCATGCGAGCAGCATAATTCAATATTTTTCCAGACTTGGATAATCCTTGTCTACCTTTTCAACATTTTAAAGGTACACTCCAGGATTACAACATACAGTAGTATCTATTACATACAGATAAAGACTATTATATTACAACATAGAGTAGGTTCTATTAAATACAAAGACCATTACCCACACTTTGTGTCCCATGCTATCTTCATGAGAAAGCTCAAAATCACAATTGATAATATCCTATAATAGGAAAACAAGGAAACATTTCACAATATAGGTGTTTATTTTTTTTTTTCAAAATTAAAAATTTGTTTTACACAAAAATTAAACATTTTAACAAAATCTAATGAGAGAATTTAGATATTTTGGTTACAATAGCTCCCGAAGTTTGGATACCATAGGGGCTTCCCTCTTGGCTAGAAATAATTATTACTTCAAAAATTAGGGGAAAATAAAGGAAAACAATAGAAATAAATATAACTACTTAAAATTTGGTAATGATGTGCACTTAAAGCAATAATGCCACATTTTTAAAGAGATTTTGCAGAGTCGTGTTGGTTAATGTCTAGTAAACTATACCTGCAAACGACAATGTTCAATAATAATAATAATAAAACAGTGCTTATAGAGCACCTTACACCAAGGTCTCAAAGCGCTATACAAACAACAACAAACAGTACATATAACAAGAAATACTTAAATTACAAAATACAAAATAAATCTGAAACATGTAAATTAATCATCAAAAGCAAGTTTGAAAAGATGTGTCTTTAGATTTGACTTGTCTGAACCAACGGAACAACTAATACATGGCGCAATTTCCCAGATATTTCATATTTGGAAAATTGGGGGCACTCTTCAAAAATGTGCTGTTATTGCTTTAAGTATGAGAACAAAGTTTCAATTGATTGCATACATCCGATTTTAGAGTAATTTTTCTGTTGAAGCATAAAAACTACTGGGTCCTAATGCTTTGTGTAATAAAATTCAGATTGCTGCACATAAGTTCCTCTACCCATAAAATAACTTATTGGCATATATTTACACTAGTCTCAGAAGGGTGGCAGCATCATAAAAATGTTGCAATCACAAGTTGATATTACAAAAATGTTGGATTTTAGCGATCCCTAAATATTGGATCCCCTTTTAGGAGAAAAACAATATTCCTGAACTTCTCCCTGATCCCCGAGGCTTCTTTCATCATCTATCATCATTCCTCTATTCTTACGGTATTCACATGATAGAACACAGGTAGCGATAATCATGGTTGTGCTGTGGATGTGCACACATCAGCTAATTTAGTGGTGTATTCACAGGCATCAATCAAAATACCACCTGTTTCACCCATTCATTTGTTTCAATGGCCCAACTTCATTGAGCATGTGATAATACACAGCCAGTTTCTTACAGTGTAACCCAGACTGTAGGCTACTCCATGTGTACCTTAGCTCTACTCCAGGTACCCCTTTATGCAATTATTGATGCGGTAACTACAACTGGGTAAGTGGCAACAGCCACTGGGGTGCATTTGCTGTTTGCTAGCAGTACACATCCTATGTGTACTCTGCAGTTACCTACTAGTTGCTGGAAACTTGTTCATGACTGACATTAAGGGATTAGCAGCGTTGGCGAGAGAAACGAAAATGTGGAAATGCATTTGTTTACTGATAAATTCAGGGATAAGTGTGTACAATTCCAATGGAATTGCTTTGAATGGGAAACAAACCACCAAATCGTGGAAGCATTGGAAGACAAGTTGTCATACCGTCCTCCCGCACAATAGACCTGACAGAGCGATGACGTCTCAACATCTACAATAAACGGTGATCTATTGTTTACACTAGCACAGAATAACAAAGATCAATAACGTTGTGCTTGGAGGTCAAACGGTATTGCTCAATGGTGCATACTACACACTTAAAAATCGGGCTATTCCCGAGAAAGACCCTTTTTGATCTCAAGTTGGAATTTTGATACGCACGTGATTAGAAATAAAGAAATCCATAAAATACTACTGCCTGTCGTTAGTACACGGATTTCAAGCCACCCACTTGCAGGTTTATGTTTTGCATATCCATGCCAGTAAACAAAAATACAAATATGAATTTGATGAATTTTTTCGATGTTTCGGTTTTAGCAATCTTGCTAAATCCCTTTATCGTGTTTGTAGTTTGTGGCTTAAAAACTGTAGATTCAACACTCTCGCAGAGATGCAATTCACAATTTCAGTCTGTATACAAAATTACCGCACAGGGCCTATTATAATACAAACATTTATTCATACACATAATGGCACCATTAGAAACAACCTAATCTGAGACAATAAGCTCTTCAGGATGGATGTTTATTTATTATCCAGTAAAAATAAGAACACTAAAAATGATGTTATTAGAGGCTTTTTTAAGGTTATTCATGGCAGCTTTGACCGGATACAGGAAACATCTTATCCAATCGTACCTACTGGGAACCTCAAAGGAACACTTATTTTCCTTTATTAAGCCTCTTTTCCCCTTCAGTTGCCGACTTTAACTTGTCAACGATCAACAACTTAAGTGACACTTCACTCAAATATCGTCTTGAATGCAAGCAGTTTTCACTAAGCTGCCATGTGCTAGATCTGTGTGCTGCCTTGCATAACTCAATTTATCTTTATTGAGTCAGTGGCCCTCTTGAAATGTTTTCTTTCAGCAACAGTCGACTGCAGAACCATTTCAAAGCCACTAACCAAGAAGTGTTGCATAATGTAGTTTTGAATGGAAATTTCTACAAAAGGAAGCTTTTTTCACTACGACCTTATTGCATTATTCACATATGACATTTCCAAGGATGATTTACACTGATCCCATATTGCATCTACTTATAACTTCATCTCTCTATGCATACTCAGTTTACCCCTTACCCTCATTGTACTGTTTGTGATTAATATTACTTTCTGCCACAACTCAATGCAACTCGTGAAAATCTTGTTAAAAGTATTTTTTAAAGCAAAAATAATACTAACCGACCCTTCAAGTGGATACAACCAAAAGCAACCTAATAATTATTTTAATTTACACTTTTTAAGAAAGATTGAATGAAGATTCCTATCTTTGCACACTGCTATTTTCGTCCTTTCAGTCAATGTTTCAGTTGGAAAAAATAAACTTACAAGTTACAAAGAATTCTACAGATTTATCCTTCACTTTTAAGCGATTTCTGAATATTCAAATACTTTGTCTCTTTCGAGTGCATCACTTTATGTATTTTCAGATGAATCTACCTGTGAATTATTAACCTTTAGTCTCCTCCGTGTCTGTCCATTCCTCACTACCTCTCTCCCCACTCCTTCCCCTCACCTCCCCCACCTACCACCACACACATCCCGACCGACCCACCCCTACCCATTGTCAATGATTACATCAGAGCTACCACTCACCTTGTTATTAAGCTCTATGTTTGAGGGCCATACTTCCGGTTGTCACGTTTGTGACCAAAAAATGATTTTTTACTTTCAACCCAAGGCGTTTGTCAATGCAATCATTCTGTTATTACTTTGATATTACTCTACCACTAGTCCCCAACTAACGACAATACTGTTTCCACTTTCACTAGCTTGGTTATTGGGGGGGGGGAGTAAAGCTCGGGTCACGTTGTGTGTGTGTGATGTTCAAAATGTTAGCAGAAAAGTACAGTAAACATAATTTATTTCTTTTTTGGCCTCACCATATTTTGGATATCCCTTCCTGCCTGTTTGAAATTAAGCATAAACGACCACTTGATTTTAAGACACCCCTATACCATGCCGAGACTCCTGTAAGAAAATTTTCATACCTCTTTCAAGACCTTTTAAAAATATTAATTCAACTTTTGAGAAATGCAATCCATTAGATGCATTGCATGTGCCTATCAATTACTGTAACAAAACCAGAAGTTTTCAAGAAAAAAACTTCATGATCATGCTACAAAATCCCCAAAGTGTGGGCTTACTGATGTTTTGTGTAAATGATTTTGTGGGTTACACATGACCTTTTTGAAGTGAAAATTTTCCCAAAACTGGTGCATTGTTTGGTGGGGATTGACTCAATAGTCTCGATTAATTCTCGCTGGATTTAACCCGAATCAACTTTGTTGACGTCATTAACTTGCTTCCAACAGAGTTGTTATTCTCTCCTAGCACATCGTGTATCTATTATACACCATTCAGCATGTATTGCATTTAGGGTTCTCGGGGACAACACAATTCGCTCTGTGCATATTGCTTTCAACTACCTTCCCTGCCTGTGTGTGCAAAATTTTTTTTTTTTTTTTACAATTTCCTTAATGCTTTCACTACAATGTCAATTTCTTACAATTTGACAAGGAACTCAGATAGCCTTTTTTATCCATACCCTTCGTAAAATTTAGCTTGATAATGTTATTCCTTTTGATTTGGGGGGGGGGGTAGACATGCCAACTTACCAGCACCGGTGAATTCAATCGTCATCAAACATCCGTGTAACGTCCGGGTGCTAGTCTTTATCAAAGATTTTAAAGGTACGCGGTCATATGCGCTCCTAAGCACCTCGGGAAAGATGTGACTAAAGGCAACTACTTGGTCACGAACCTTTTAATCTCAATTGAGCGTTTTGGAAATACCTTACCCTGTTTTGCAGCGGGTTAATCCACTACCCTGATGGCTTTTTTTTGTTGAAGTGAATATTTTTTTTTCAAAATTATTCATGATAAACTAAGACTTACTGAAGGAAGGTTTAAGAGTGATTTTGAAAGTCACTGGAACCGAGAGGTTGCCATCTACAACCAATCCACGTACGAATTCTCTAAATTACTTGTTTTGAAAATCCCAAATCGGCAAACGTGTTCCGGCCCCCCTGGAGGTATGAACACCATAATCAGCTCTCCAAAAGTTTGTCAACCACAAAGGACTCGTCTGTAGGCCTTATATTTTGCTCTTTACAATGTCCAAGGGCTGCTGGATCAATTTTAACTCCCAAATTTGTAATCGGACAATCAGATGTTTTGTTGACAATCTTCCGGGGCGGAGGTGATTTGAAGGAAAAAGACCACCTTTAAAGTGGATGCACCCGATTAAGTGGAGAAAATGGTCATCTGGAGATAGAATGTTCTTCCCCCCAAAGCTTGCATCTGTAAGAGTTTTGTGCCGATAGTTCAACTTGTTTTGATATGAGGCTGGAATGTTGATTTTTTTGTAATCCCCATAGAGGAGGTAAATATAGTGGTCGCCAAAATGAGGCACATTTTTGCCATACTCCGACAAACCTCCTTTAGCCCTAAGATTTCACGGGGGAAAATGAGAAAAAAATATTAGCTCTGTGATACCAAAAGTTTGAGCACCGTCCGGTAATATCTGGGATTCTGGGGACAAGACAATTAGGGATCAGATACCGTGGCCCTTTTAACTAACTTTTCGAGAAGGAAAATAATCCCCAAAGGTCTAGATTGATATGCTATTCTAAGTGGAAACCCTTGCTTTTTAGGTTGCCATGTGATCGTACAAACTTCCAAGTTGTGACTGTTTAAAATGAATGCTTTCAAAGATCTTTTATGCCCAAAAGTACAATAGCTTTTAATGCTTTTTGTTTACGGTGATGCTTTTGCCTTTTTGTTAGGCAGTGCTTTGTAATTTTTAAAGTTTCCTCATTATGACTCTATGCAGGTTTATTCTTTTTATCTGTTATTAATATGCCAGTCTTGTATTACGGAAATACTATTGTGCAATTCATTGACTAATGCAGTTCAAATTTTACTAGTATGTTTTCTTGTACGTACAAAGGGCCCTTATGTGTTAAAAGCAGTGCTGTTATCACTGAGTCTTGGCTATGGACCTCTTTAAATATGTCGAAATAATGTCTAAAATTAAATAAAAAAACTAATTAAACAATAATAAACTAAATCGGAAAAAGACGTCTATGCACATATCCGTGTTGTGTGCCTGTGTGTCAAACTTTGGTATGGGTTTAAAATGTGGCTAGTTTTAGTGCATACTTTGGTATGGCGTTACACATTGAGATTGTAAGGAAGTCTTATGGTGGGTACACAGATGAGGCAAAGGTCCAGGGTATGGAAAAAGGGCAAAAGTTAAATAGTACCACTTGACATGCAAACACCACAAATTTCATGTTTTCTGATCAAGTAGTTAGCATGCATGGGATGTTTCTTGTCAAGACCAATTTTTTTTTAAATACAGAGTCCATTAACCCTAACACGGCCAGAGTGGCAATGGAGACAACGAAAACGTTCCGGCTCGGCTCGGGGGTGGATAGGGTACCGGTCGCAAAATGTTTTTCGTTGCATCTGGGCGTCAACAACTAGTTTTTGGGCGCGCAAATGACTCGCATGGGCCCTCATTGCATCTGGCCGTCTTTACGGAAATGAAGCGATTGTTTCGTTGCACCGGGCCGTTTCACGGGAAAAATGATCGCGATGTTTTTTGGTTTGTCATTTGGGTCCGTCTCCGGGAGGGAAAAATGACGCGATGTTTTCGTTGCAATGGGAAGTTATTGAACTGGAAATGATGCGATGCCTTTTCACTGCATTTCGGAGACGGGTTTGCCCGCAGAGGCGCAATGCTTTTCATAAGGCGGGTGACACTGTGTACAAATGCCATAAGACCTAATTTCGATTTTTCGATGCGGGAGAGCGCCACCATTTTCGATAAGATTTTTTGTTAATTATGCATAACGTATTCAGGACGGAAACCGGAGCATGACGTAGCATATAGCGCCACGCACGGAGCATGAGGTAGCGTAATAGCGCCACTCACGCACGACTGGCCGAACTATAAGCTACAGAATTCATGCAGATCAAGTTGCAGTACGCATCAATTTTTATTATTTTATTCTGTTTTTATTGCATTCGCACGCGAGTTTTTCGTTGACCATCTCGGGACGTCGTTCCGGTAAATGGCGCGATTGTTTTTCGTGGCATCTGGGCAGTCTTACGGGAAAAGGACGCGATGGTTTTTCGTTGCATTTGGGTGTCTTCCGGGACAATGACGCGATGTGTTTCGTTGCATCTGGCGCCGTATTGACTTCGCTACTTATTCCATGTGCCGGGAAAAAAAACGGACCGAGATGCAATGCAACGCAAACTTTGGCTCTCGTTGCATCGGGCCCTGTTAAAAATAAAAATAGATGCCCTTCGTTGCATTGGGCCGTCGGCCGGCAAAACGACCCGGTCCGGGTTAGGGTTAATGGAGATATTGAAAGATTGGTGAACTCTCCAGACATAATATATTATCTCAGAAGAGTGGGTATTTGTCCACCACTGTACCATGTGTTCCAGTGGCTGGTGTCGAGTGCCTTTGGCAAATCATGAGAGGAATCAAACAGGTAGAAGGGAACCTTCCAAGTGGGGGGGCCATTTTGCCATCAGGCTTGATTTGCAATTCCAAACGCCACATTTCAGCATTCCAAACGCCCCCTTTATCCAAATTGGTTTACAAAAACTTTTCTCCAATTTCCAGTATTACGACAAAAATGGGTATATATAAGTTTGAAGACATTACAAGCCAGTCAAAATTGAACTGCGACTTTTGCCTAGTGCAAAACGGTGTCATAATGGCTTTTACACTCTGAAATTGAGTTCAGGCTGAAACATTTCAGTTTCCTGATCCAAAATAGCGCCCAGTGTTCTGGTTTGCCTAAAAACTTGCAGAGGCATGGGGGAGGCAAAATGTCTTACTATACTAAGCAAAACAGTCCTGTCAGAAACTATTTGGTGGAATTCAGAAGTGAATGCTGATTGGCTTGTTCTAGTAAGCCAGACTCCACATTGGCGAATCGCACTAAGACTACCCATAGGCTCCGCCCTTTCTTGCAGATTCTCGGCATGCACATCACCCATATCTAACAATTCTGACAGCTACAGTACAAACCAAAGCGTAGTAAAAACTTAGTTTGAAAAACTTGTAATTAGTGAACGCTGGCCAATTCACTAGGATTATGTGATTACTGATTATGGATGATTAATGCTTAATTGGCTACAACCCAAAACTGCTCACAATATGATACCTCAACTACGCAAGAAAGTCCTCACTCGATTAGTAATTACGAACTCAATCCAGCACTTGTAAAATATCAAGAATTGTATTGCTAAACTCTTGGGGGAAATTGAACGTGAATTGCTGCAATTCCAAACATTTCCTTTCGGTAATTCAAAGACATGCATTGCCCAAGTTATGATAGAAGTAACAAGAAACCAAATCAATACGATTCCAGCTCAGAGGGGGTATTGGATCAGCCAAACATGGCACCAGTTTCAGGAAAAATTTCACCTCAATAAGGTGTGACAGAATCCGAAATGAATGTTATATTATTTTCGTATTCTATTAATTAACTATGTTAAATTTAATCCTATAAATACGAGTGGTTGTGAGGAGAACTGGAGAAAAATGAAACTTGCAATGTGTTGTGCAATAAGCATGACTATTTGATTGACCTATTCTAAATGGCCTAGTGTATCGGAAATCCCTGAACGAACATTCAGGAGATGTCCGCACAATCTGAGAAACAAGAGCGCACAGGTCTTATCTTCTTGTTCTAAGAAATGGATAGACGGTTTTTTTTTTTTGTTCTTTGTTACCTATAGGAAGAAAGATTGCACACCTGTTGATGAACAATAGACTTTGTTTAATTGCTATTGTCAAACATTCAGGGCAGGATTTGTGGAAGATGGTGAGAACTTCCTTTAAACATGTTTCAGCGAACTGCGAAGATTGTGAAAATTTCAACTTGTCTCGCTGTTTAGTGTTGCATCATGGGAAAAATTGCTGTGGACCAAAATTCTGTTGCTGCAAAGGCATTTCTCTTAGCCAGTGTGTAAAGAGATTTCATAGAGTGTAGACCTCTCAAAACAGAAGGTGGAGAACTTCATAACATTTGATCTTATAAAAATCAATTGTTCGTTATTATTAATTCTAGGAAAGTTGTTTAGAATTGTCCAGCTGCTTCAAATTGATGCCTTTGCGAAAAAACAAATGTTAAATTAAATTCCAGCAGGACATTGGCTTTCGGTTAAGTTACTGGTTCACTTCAATGAACGGATAACCTGTATGGACAAAATGTTATACCATCAAGCTGCAGTTTACTTCCAGTGTTTCTCCAAGTCTACTAGTTTACAAATTAATCGGCCGGTCTAGACAAAAGGCTTTTGCGATTTCGCGAACCTAGTTGAACTGTACCAGAAGAATGTGTCGCAAGATTTATGTGGATATGAATCTACAAGAGATGGTGCTCACCCAACAGTGAACTTTGAAATTTAGTGTAACCTGATGTGGGGTGGTGTGTGGTTTTTAATTTGATTTTTTTTAATGATGGTAATAAGTATAGATAATAATTTTGTGACATTGTTGATTGTGTAATTGCTGTGTGATTTTAATTTATGTAGTAAAATCATTGTTTATTTACATCTTGGTCAAGTCAATCTTCTTCCAATTCGTCATTGTGAATTTTGTCTTTATGAATCCACGGCCAGCGTTTACTGTTCTGACCTGGAGTTAGTCTCGTAAACAAAGGTTCATGGGATTCTTCAAAATCATATCTCTTAAACAGTAAAAACCCTGATTTTTACACTTATTTTAGCCCACAAAGCATTGGTACTTAGGTAATTTTAGGCATGATCAGGAAATGTCTTGTGGTTCTTAAACTTAGCTAAACTTCTTGAACACTTTTTATCCCTAAGTACTGACATGTGTTAGTGTTTTGTACAATATGATGTTGCAATGCATTGTGGGATTGGTTCAAATCACCCTCTGGTACCAGCTAAAGGGCAGTGAAATTTTTTTTTTTTTTTTTTTTCTGGTGCGCACCCAACAGTGAACTTTGAACTTTAGTTTAACCTGAGATGGTGTGTGTTTAATTTGATTTTTAAATAGGTAAGAAGTATAGATAATAATTTTGTGCATTGTTGATTGTGTATATTGCATGATTTAATTTATGTATTAAAATCATTACTTTGAATTTACATCTTGGTCAAGTCAATCTTCTTCCAAATCGTCATTGTGAATTTTGTTTTATGAACCACGGGAGGTTACTTTCCTGACCTTGAGTACGTCTCGTAACAAAGGTCATGTGATTCTTCAAAAATCCTATTCTTAAAACATAAAACCCTGATATTCATTAAATGCAATTTCTGCACTCACAGAATGGCAAGTGTGTGTGTTCTCTTTGATAGAAATCAGTTTCTGTAGATAAGCTGTATGGGAAGGCAAACTGCGCTGTATTAACTCTTGCCCTATGTAAGCATTTTTATACCACCACCTACGATGAGAATGGAGGTGGGGAGAGGGACTCTCATTAATTTTCTAAATAATCATCAAATGGTCACATCCCCCCACTCCAACATCCTAACATCACAATTTTTAATATCAGAATCAGGGGTAGTGCTGCATGGTAAAAGGGGTCCAGTGGAAGATAAATCGACCCCTTAACACCACCTTTAGTCCGAAAACAATTTCACTTTGAGAAATTATTTGAAACAGATTGCTTTGTTCGAAATGCCCACTAATCAACCAAAAAACATATTCGCTACTAACAAATTACAGGGTTTTACATTTTTTGAAAGTTTAAAAGAATGACATTCTTGAGGAAAGTTTTGCGTCAACATCACATTATGTCGGTTGGCCATTTTGGACTCCCTAGCATGGCAGACTCCTTAGTATGTCATGAATGTGTTCCAAAAATGGTCATGGGACCGTGCTTACGTTTGCCGATTGGTTAAGCTGTAATTTATGCCCGGTAAATGATTTTTTTTGATTGGCTACCCCAGTTCATTGGCAAACATTAAGGGCAGTTTTATGAATGAAGAACTTGTGATGGATATCTGGCAGGTATGGCAAAGAAATCAGCTGAGACAAACTTGCACTTTAAAAATATTAAGTGTTGTGAATCGGTACACATTTTTCGCCGAAGGCGTTCTAAGAAGGAATTGGCACCTAATTCGCGCCTACTTGTCACTTCAGTGGCGTGTTATACCGCCTTCAATGTAATGAATACAAGTTAATCCCGCCTCATTGGGCGCTATATTACACCGATACAATTTGGCTCCGCCCCTTGTTGCAGATTTTTTGCTTGGACTGATGACGTTTAACCTTAATACATTTATTCATTAAACATGTTAGAAGACTATTCCATTAGCTGCATGGGTAAGGTAAGAACGGAAACTGATATCCTGATGTGCAGAATAATATGCGTCGTAAGTTTTTTTTTTTTTTTTTTTTTCCACCTTTAGTCCGAAAACAATTTCACTTTGAGAAATTATTTGAAACAGATTGCTTTGTTCGAAATGCCCACTAATCAACCAAAAAACATATTCGCTACTAACAAATTACAGGGTTTTACATTTTTTGAAAGTTTAAAAGAATGACATTCTTGAGGAAAGTTTTGCGTCAACATCACATTATGTCGGTTGGCCATTTTGGACTCCCTAGCATGGCAGACTCCTTAGTATGTCATGAATGTGTTCCAAAAATGGTCATGGGACCGTGCTTACGTTTGCCGATTGGTTAAGCTGTAATTTATGCCCGGTAAATGATTTTTTTTGATTGGCTAACCCAGTTCATTGGCAAACATTAAGGGCAGTTTTATGAATGAAGAACTTGTGATGGATATCTGGCAGGTATGGCAAAGAAATCAGCTGAGACAAACTTGCACTTTAAAAATATTAAGGGTTGTCAATCGGTACACATTTTTTATCTCTGGTAAGAAAATTGGGAGGTTTTCAGCTCCCACATACTACGTCCATAATTAGCTAATTTTCCAAAATCGGCGTCCTGGATGCAGAAGTGCACAAAATCGCAACCCTTGATCAGAGTATAGCTATGGGAGTATTTAAATGATGGCAAATATAAAAATACTCAAAATGGCAGTTTCTCCCCCAAATAGGCCTATTTGGCCAAAAATAGCCTGACTCTTGATTTTCAACCATGAAACGAACAAATTTAGTGGGTTTTCTAGTTAATTTATTCTAACATACAAAGTAAGGTGTTTTAACGTTCATATCGCTAAGAATTTGTTCAAGATCAAAAACAAAGCTTGGTGGACTCCATAGGCTCATACAGCAGTGTGCATGTTTGCTGAATAATTTTGTGGGAAATATGATATGAAACAGAAATTACAGGAATAAGCTTTTTCAAGGATATCTAGTGAATCATAAACAAAACAGGTGCTAGAATCACAAAATGCACATTTAGTCTTGATACAAGACAATTCCCAATTACAAATGTGTATTACACACACATCAAAATTAACAGAGTAGGGTGAAACAGCAATTGGACAAACCTCCAAAGAATTCAATGAATATGGCAAACTATTATTTCGACAGCAAGACAATTCTGTCAATGAGTAAAGAAATTTCACACAAAAAAAGTATTTTGGTGTTTGCCATGAACAAATTTCATACATGCGCAAACACCTTCTACACACACGTGGCCATATAGAAGATATTTCAGAGAATTTTAAAAGTGGCTTCAATCAAAACTACACATTTAAAGGCATGGAAAAAATCTTTGGTGTAAATTGTCAGAATTTTTATTTTTAGAATGGCAATTTTAGCATTTTGGTATTGCTTACATTTGATAACAATAATGTACTGAAATATGACTGAAAAAAAACTCTAGAATGATGTATTGTTAAAGTCAAGGTTTCACTTATGACAAGAAAGACATTGATGTTTGGATTCCAAAAGCTATAATCATTGCTTTTGAACAGGTGGGGGGGGGGGGGGGGGAGGAAGACATATTTTCAGGGGGCAAGCAATGACAAACACACCACACCTAAATTTGCTTTTTTTTGCTGAAAAGGCTCCATTTTTAATTTTCAGTAATAAAATGTAGTAATGTCCGAATTTTGTGTTTTTATTTTCACTTATTGAAAGGAGACAGCTATGATTCTACTTAAAGGTGCTTGTTCCGATTTATGTTGATTGTGTTCTCTACTTGATATGAAGAGCCTGGCACCCCATCAAGTACCGTGGGAAACAAACTTGCGGTTTTGATGGGAGAAGCAATAATGCATATTGCAAAGCCCTTTTCAATACTGTGCTAATATTGATGACTTGACTTACTTATTTCGGGTGGTGTCCCCAAACTGTGATGGCGCTCCATAGGGTCCTGTCTTGCATTGCTGTTCGCAACTCATATATTGATGGTTAACCATTAAAACTGCAGTTTTTGGTTTATATCTTTGGAATGAAAAGGATTTGAGGGCTCAAATTTCAGGACGACAATGAGAAAAATATGGCCTTTCATCTGATATCAAATCGATACTACTTCCAGGTAAATCAAGGGGTCAAATATGACCGGAACACGCACCTTTAACATACACTGAGAGAGTTTCACATTCAATCTAATAAAAATTTTGTCCACAGGACGAAAAAGCAAATATGCAAATCAAGCAGCGATAGGTGTTATCTAAGATTTCTGAGAGCGTGATCACTATAAATAGGATTTTCACCAAATGTTTGTGGGAAGGATGTTCCCAAAAATATAATGCCAAAGTGCATTTCTGAAGCGATTTTGTTTCGCAGCTGGTAAATGGCAGTGTAAAGCGCCATGTAAATGCATTTATTATTAAATGGCAATATCCGCATGTAAATTGACCATTTATTCATAAGGTATAGTGATAAAATCTTTGTGGCGATAGTCTTGGGATAATTTTAGTGACTTGCCTGATAGCCAAAGAGATAGGTAATTTTTTTTTTTACTTGAAAACGATTCAAAATTTGTGTAGGGCTGTATCATATTTTTGTGTATAAGAAAAACAAGCATAAACTGATGTGTAGGCCACATCTTTTGGCACAATGAGGCTAATGATTTCAGCCTTGAATTGATGTCATTTCAATCAACATGTAATTGAAAAATCCATGCTTTAAGCATGGCAGGGAGAAATGATGTGCACAATTTATTAAATTAATCATGCATTACAATGTTTCAGGGTCAACATTTCTATAACCCAGTACAACCGAAGCCTAAAAACTGATAAAAAATAACAAAATAGAAGTTATGTCAGCTGTAGAATATCATTATATTCTTATATTCATGGCGACATTTATTAAATGATGAAAAGCAGCTGAAACGATAACAATAAAATAGCACGCAAACAAAGAAACGCCACATGCAGGTGATTATTTTTTATCACATTTGGCAAGAGCCAGGCAAGAACTAAATTGACAGAGTAATGTATGAAAAGGATGCCTATAACAAATGATGGCAAGCAGATGAAATTTGTTTGCTTGTATGATTAAATAAAATTATTTAATTTTGGTGTTATTTACATTATGTCTTATTTAGCCTTGGTAGATCATTCAGTGTTCAGACACTGCTTTCCAATGATGCCCAGGGTTCCAGGACGACTTGAGACAACCAGCGGTTTCCAACCTACTCTTATGGAAACTGGCTGTGATTACATGAACAAGCATGATTCTCTATGTACCGTATTCGACCTATTTAGCGCCCCGGGTGCTTAAGTCACTTGTTTTAGGGGGGCGCTAATTTTGGTACCCTTGCGTAAGTTACTGTTGACCGCAAAATCCCTATTAGAAAGCTTTAAAGGGGGATGGCCCGATTTGAGGATATGAAGTTTTCATTTTGATAGTTCGGCCTTCACTCCAAAACAACAAAACCATGTTTGCTACTCTGAATAAGCTTCTGAACCCCAAAACCAAACAACTTCCTAACTGTAATTCAGCTACTGAAGTAGCTCATTTGCCAGGTTTTTCAGCGACAAGGTATACAAAATCAGACGGGACCTTGATAATTATCCACGTCTAACTCGCATGAATGATCCAAGTGGGACAATACTTGATGAGACCGTTCCAATGCATGAGTTTAATCCAGTCACTGTTGAAGAGGTAACCAAGGTGATTATGTCAACTCCATCAAAATCATGTTCCTTAGACACCATTCCATTGGTGTTACTTAAGGAGAATGTTGCAACTCTGGCTGAGCCATTAACACTGATCATTTTTTTTTTTTTTTTTTTTTGACGACTTGAGACAACCAGCGGTTTCCAACCTACTCTTATGGAAACTGGCTGTGATTACATGAACAAGCATGATTCTCTATGTACCGTATTCGACCTATTTAGCGCCCCGGGTGCTTAAGTCACTTGTTTTAGGGGGGCGCTAATTTTGGTACCCTTGCGTAAGTTACTGTTGACCGCAAAATCCCTATTAGAAAGCTTTAAAGGGGGATGGCCCGATTTGAGGATATGAAGTTTTCATTTTGATAGTTCGGCCTTCACTCCAAAATCCTATCTGTAAAGTTTCGTGCCGATATTTCAATCCGTTTTGATGCGAGAGCTAAAAACGTGATTTTGTAAGCCCATAGAGCACTGTGTAAAATTAATATTGGTCGACCAAAATGGGGCAAATTTTCGCTCATAATGGCCAAACCAAACATATTTCGGCTCTAAGATTTCACAGAGTAAATGAGAAAAATAGTAGCTTTCTTCTGATACCAAAATGTTGACCACTTCCGGTAAAATCTGGGGACGAGGCTATAGCGATCGGGCCATGGACCTTTAAAAACACGCCTGCTACACCTAACTTCTATGTAAGCATTGGTACGTTTCTTTAACCTTCACAATGCTTTAACTTATACTTTAAAATAAAGGATTTTTTAATGAAAATGTCAACAGAATAGTATCCAGAGTTGATAATCGGAGGCCTCCCAAGTGAGCACGCTCGCGTTAGTTTATTACAGCATGATTACAGGTAGTTGTCGCCACGCCCAAGGGAGATTAAACCCGAAAGCCGCAGCAGAAAAATCGGGAGATCCGTAAGTCTAGCAATAGGTACGCAGCGCAATTGAGTGTAGGGAAATGTCCCGCTAAACCTGATGTACGAGCTGTAATTGTCGGCGAATTTTATTATACCTAGACAAAAAATACGATCAAAGAGAATTGGACAATAAAACAACCAAAATAAAACAACATGGAACTCTTTTTAGTACAAAGTACTCATCTTTCATAAAATGGTATAGGACCAAATTAGATATGCAATGGGAAATCTCCCCCCCTTCCCCGGGAAATCCCCAATCTCCGATCAACACGTATTCCATCTAGACATTCAGACGGCCACTACTCACAAGCTTACCAGCGACGGTGCCTAACAACGAGCTTACAAGCATCTGATCTTCCGTTTCTGGAAAGGGCCCGGCGATTTTGTCTTGTGTGGCTATATCTTTTAATCCCCCCAGAAAATCTAAAACTTCTCGAATCTACCAGCTACCTCGCCGTGTCTCCTAAATTTGATCGATCTCTTCTTTCCGTTTAATGCTGATCCAGTAGGCCTATAATGTTGGATATTTCCTAGTATAAATGCATAAACACGCCGTCGAATGACGTCCGCACCATAGCAATTGCGTGAAGTAGTCGTCTTGATTTCTTCCAATATACTTGATATATCTCAGTATTGGCTACAGTGTGATGTATTTATCATGTATGCAGGTGTTAAATATAACCTTGAAAAATGTCAATATTAGCCTGAGAAATATGTTGAAAGGTACTAGTACAATAAAAAAAAATCGGGACTCAAAGTGGAGTGTTCAGAGCAGTGAACCTCTCCGAAATGGAGGGGCGGTTAATTGAGACATGTTTTGCAAGTCGGCAATGGTCCGAGGGGCGCTTATAAGGGGAGGGGCGCTAAATAGGTCGAATACGGTACATGGGACTGACAGCTTAACGTCCCCTCCAAGGACAATATATTCACATAGTTCATTTGCAAAAGTTCAAATGACCCCTAAATTCACACAGGATGAAGTCAGGGAATATATCGAAATTGGTTGTCAAAACTGTGTCGCCATTGATATTTTTTGTCTAATTCTGGATTTTTCATAATAAATGAGACTTAAAAAAGATGTGGTGTGTGTGCATGTGTTGCGAGTGTGGAGTAACTTGATCTACTCTTTGGGTGATGAGCTGTGGTACCATGACTTGCATAGAGGATAACAAATGTATAGTAAAAATATTGCTCACAAGTCCAGGAGTAAGGAGAGAGAGAGAGTAAAACAATCATGTAAGTGCGTAAATAAGTCCCTCACAAGAAGTTGGGTTTATCAAGCAAGGTATGCATCAGAAATCTCTGACAGAAATCATGCTGAGTTACCTCATCAAGTTTCAAGCAAACCCTTTACTGCAATAACCTGATAGTGAATATATGCAAATTAACTTATTCATTAATATTCAGATACTGTGACACAAAACAATACAATGTAACTCATGTTTGAAGTCAATCCCTCACTGATTTATTAAAGGGACATTCATAATGCACAGACTTTTCCTCCCTCGCCCATCCCAACTGACATAAAAACATTGAGATTTTTGTATCATCTGAACTATTGGCCTTAGTATAGTATTTGTGGCTAATTCTGCAAGAAATTTGCAATTTTGTATTTTTAGCACAGTGGCCTACATAATATCTTATTAAGGGACACTATAAGCGTGTTTCTATTGAAGATCCTGCATTTTACTGGTAAATCTCTCACCGGGAAAGAGCAAGGAAAAGGTGGATAACTGTCAGTTTCTATTGGGTGCTGTTTACAGGTAAATACTTCCTGGCTGATGTCGATCAACTCCACACAAAACTTTGCCGACAAAAGGTCGTACACTGAGGTCAACGCAAAGCATTGTGGGTTGACCTTTTCAACAAAAATATGGCGGGACCTGCGATTGTGAGATTGATGTTGATTTTGACAATTTGCAGTCAAAATTCACCGCAAAATTCTGAGGCAAATGATAGGTTAGGTGGGTTAAATTTTCATGAACGTCAGAGAAGGGTTCAAAGGTATATGGAGTTGTACAAGTGGCGAGAGGCGATATGCTTAAGATCGAGGAGGCACAGCCGAATCCTGGATCTCATCTCTCTAGTCTAAACGTCCACACGTGACACATAGGGCCTATCGTCGATCGTAATCATGCAGTAATATCAATTTCCGTTTCCTCGCCTGCATGCGCACTGTCGTGGAACGGAGTGTGTTTCTATTGGCGTTTACCGGAAAGTGACACTGCTATTTTCCTTCCTCGAGAAGGAAAAATTTGCCATGTTGATTTACCAGTAAATAGCGAGGGAGGTCAGTTTCTATTGAGCACATTTAATCCTTTTACCGTCTCTTTTCCGGTAAATGGTCCCAATAGAAACACACCTTATGATACAAGCATTTACTCATAACACCAAAATCAACTGAAATTAGGGGAATAATATTTTGTTTTCCAAAACTGTTCCAGAAATGCCGAAATGTCCATGCATATCACAAAAGTTTGATTCCCCCCATACCATTTGCATGGAGGTACAAGCTCTGATGTAAGAGGGACAATAATAAAACTTCACAACAAATCATTGATTTTAAAAATCCTCTCATATGATTAAATGAGAGTAGCATTTAAAATGATCATTGTCACGTCAGTGTGGGAATAAAGAATGGCAGGCCATCAATATTCAGGTGCATTGAATGTCCAAATGTACACCACATAAAAAATCCTCATCAAATTGATGGAAAACAGTGACAGTGAATCTGATGGTGATGACTGAATGTGAGAAAATTTTAACTCCTAGTTTTACATAAATATACAAAAGGCCTATATATGCACGGTTCTGTTTCATGAAAATTTTAGAGGGCACGTGTGGTCCAGTGGATTGAGTTGTGGGTTCGAGCCCCACTGTGGCCAACATGTTGTGCCCTTGAGTAAGGTGCTTTATCTCAATTACTTCCTCTCCACCCAGGTGTATAAATGGGTACCAGCATTATTCAATGCTGGGAAGGTAACAGACTCGCTGTGCGGGAGGAGTGGCGAACCCCCACAGGAAAAATAATACGGAGTCTGGCCCAAACGGTAAGGAAAGAGAGATGGGCACTCTGTGCACAAGCTTGCTCAGCACGACACTTTACCTTTACCTCATACAAATGTTGCAGCCCAAACTATGGAGGGACAGGCATATCAGATTGGATCGACTGCATCTAGAAGTAAAACATGTCTGCATGAAAATGCACTTACAGATTCCAGATTTGATTTCATACCAGTAAAAACTTGCATTACTAAGAATAGACTTTATGTGGGCACCACCATATTTAATTCTTCCTGATCATAAAGGGATTAGCAGCGATAATGCGAGAGAATAAAAAAAATGTGGAAATGCAATTATTTAACTTATAATTAGGGATAAGTATGTACAATTCCATATAACTGCTGTATTGTAGAAACAAAAACCAAATAGTGAAAAAAGATACCGTTTCCTGTCAATAGACATCAGCGATGGCGTCTCAAAATCTATTACAGAATCAGATAAAAGGTAAGTACTGTCGTGTCTTTAATACACAGATTTCAAGCCAACCACTTGCAGGTTATGTTCGCATAAATCCATGCCAGTAACAAAAATACAAAAATATGAATTTATCCCTTTAAGTCTACAGAGTGATCCTTTTCATTTTAAACTGCCTCCAATAAAGGCCCCTGTTAATGGGAGCATCAATTAGAAATACAGTATGCTGTTATTTCAATACCGTAATTGTTTCATTTTCACAAAGTTTGGGAATTGACATGGACATGCAAATGTAAAGAAAGGCAAAATATATTCATGCAAGATTACACTATAAGTAAGCGCTTGGATTACAGGGAAAAAATTGTGCAATTTCCAAGAATTGAAAATTGTAACAAATTCTGTAGGAGAAAAATGACCAGGCTTATGCAGCACTCAACCAGGGTTTCCACAGTATACACTATGAGTTACAATATGCTCATCCACCAAGGACACAGTTCAATGGGTTGTACTTGTACATACATTGACATGAACTGACCTTGTGCGATCTAGGTATCATATATCATGCCCTAAAACCAAGGGGAGTATTTTCTAAATACAATGGTGAATAAAAGCTACTGAACTGTGCCAAGGGAATTGAGATTTTACTAGCTCGTAGTGATACTACTCTCAGCCTGGTCAGCCTGTACCTTTTAGAATGTCGGATGTCAATCAGCCTACATCTCATACCAATGCCATACCTGTAAATAGATCAAGTAACCCGCCTTTGAACAGCAAACTACATAACTTACATACTACATAGCCTAGGGCAAATTCGAGGCCCAGCAAATTAAGTGAACTGCCTGACCCACTCCTGTGGTGTCCACAAAATCAGATATGCGTGTTAAGCTTTGGGTATTAAAAAAATATGGATTTTTTTGCTTTGCTGCTACATACAGCAGTGGGTAACATATGATGGTGGTGGTGGTGGTGGTAGTGGCGGCGGTGATGACAATGACGATGGGAAAAACCAGATATTACTTTTAAAGTTTAAACATTCTTCTCTTGATAAACATTAAAACCCATATTTAACATTTGTACCTACAAAAAAAATGATGCAACAGCTAAAAAATTGATATTACCAATGCAGCTCAATTAAGAAACAGCTTCTTAAACACCATATCATTATCATCAATGCCAAGCAATCACATTCCAATTATTTACTGCTAAGTTACCCTAGCATGCACTTCAATTTTGCCAGCTACAAGCTGCGTGAAAACATTTTCTGTAACACAACATACGCGCATTCAGACTCGGATGTAATATAGATGGTTTACCTGCGCAATTGAAAGGGCAAGGATAGACTACTGTGACATGCTTGCATAATCACAGAGGTTCTAGGTAGGAGAGTTTGAAAGGGCAAGGTAACAGGCCATAATAGAGAAAAAGTCTTGTTTGTCAGCTATCACATGATCCACTTTCAACCAGGTGATAGAATTCTGGCCTGTGTTAAATGAAGTAGAATTGACATAGTCTTTAGGGCTGCCTTAGTAAAATTTGAAACATTTGTGGACACCGGCAGAAATTACATCTATGAGAGTGAGAACCACAGATTGGAAAAAGAAAGAAAAAAGATAAAGAGAAAGAGGGAAAAAAGATAAAGAGAAAGAAGGAAAAAAGAGGAAGAGATTGGGAAGAGAGAGAGAGAGAGAAAGAAAGAGGGAAGCAGAGCTACTCATTATTTTGAGTGCTGATCACAATAAATATAATTTACCATGGAAAATATAAACACATTGCCCACTTAGAAAATAAATCAGTCCTACATGACGCCTATGCATTCGAAAGCACCTTAAGCAGTACGCGGAGAGCAACTAGACATTTTCTCCCACTAACACTACATTCGTGATATTTTGTATGTGGCTTCACTGATTTGCTGTTGTATATGCAGAGTGTATGAATGGACGTTGATTCATTGCAGGCAAAGTGTATTGCTGGAATGACAACACAAAAGAGAAGAAAAAAGGTCATTTCAACATCTACGGTTTACTTTTTAAAATTAACAGCTTTTTGTGGTTACTTTGAAATTTAATACTTAAGGTAATTTCTGGATTGTACCATTTTTTTCAACATGCTGTTGTAGCATTCTTACAGCTTTTCTTCAGCTATAATTTCACTGTGACATGACTTTCTGAAATGGATACATGACTACAATCTTGGCCAATCTTGCTCGCTATTGCTGGGACACTTGTTGTAAATGCACTCAATTAGTTGGGTCATTTGGAGCAATTCCGTGACCGTGGAGAGCAGAGCATCATTTCTCAGTGGATTTGTCTTCTCTGAAGGTTAATGAACAAATTTAGCGGGGGTGCCCCTTGTAAAAGTGTGGGGAATCCAGGAGGGGGATATTTCGAAAAACGAATACAAATGAGAGTGTCAACTACTTTTGTTGCAATCCCTGTGGAAAGGTTATCAATTTGAGACCATTTTTGAAGAAATCCCTGCAATATTAACGATTTGGTGATGGCCTTTGACAATTGGCAAATTTTGTCTTATACCTCGGTAACCACACCTTGTAGTTAGTACAAACTATACTTTTTTAATCCTTGTAACAAGAACACTTTGGTTACCTTTTTAAAGGATTCCAATAATTTTTAATTTTTGACCCCTGTATTATGAATTTTCCCCCCTCCTGGATTCCGCCCACACTTTCTCAAGGGGCACCCCCGCTAAATTTGTTCATAAACCTTCATAGAAGACAAATCCACAATCCACTGAAAAATGATGCTCTGCTCTGCAAATGACCCAACTAAATAGACTTTTTCAAATTGAAACTTTCCCATACATGACGACCCCAATAAGCAACAAGTCTATAATATGGGAACATATTCATATAGTTGAATTTTATTAATCTTTTCCTGGAGAAGGTTAGCACACACAAGTGTTGAAAAAAACCCAAGTGTGCGTGGCCAGACTCGAACCGGCAACCTCTGTATTTCTAGCACGATGCTTACGGCGGTGCAGAAAGTATTTACCCACTGTGTAGTCTGTGTCACAGTCTGTGAAAGATATTATCTAAATTGGTACTGCGTGAGAGACTCACATTATCAGTCCTCCCACAGAGAATGTGTGTAAAGCAAATTTAAAGGCTGACTCAGAGATTTCCCGATGAGGGCGCACTCATTTTTCAAACAAATCGTGTTTTTTGCATATACATAATGCTTGTCCATATACTAATCACTGTGTGAAATAACTAAGTTCAAATAGAAAATCACAACTTTGTTATAAAATTCCGGATCCAGAATACACGGTATCCTATGGGACTGTTATACTGTCCATAAATGTTTACTGCATGAAAACGGAAAATCTGATCCATCTCTAACTTTGGAATTGAGCATTTTAGGTGACTATCTATAGTTGTAGATGACTATTTTTAATTACTACACAAAATAATTATATTTCGAAATCTCTG
Source organism: Ophioderma brevispina (assembly GCA_023653785.1). Lineage (NCBI taxonomy): Eukaryota > Metazoa > Echinodermata > Ophiuroidea > Amphilepidida > Ophiodermatidae > Ophioderma > Ophioderma brevispina. The sequence goes on along the minus strand of JAMKCH010041105.1, from coordinate 36,108 downwards.
AGTCAGCCTTTAATCTCAAATATCTCTGAAACACAAAGGGGTCCTATGGATATTTTTGCATCAGAGGGTCAGAATTTTTGTTCTCTTATGAGAATATCCCTCAGCTGGGTCTGAACCTATAGAACCTTTTGAAAAAATGGAACATTTCTATCGGTACTTTTTTACGCACAATCTCTATGGGCTCTGATGAGCACCAAACATTTTCCAACGGAGCTATGTCACTAGGCTGGCTAATTTAATATGCACGCTCGTACTTTCCGCACCGCCGTACACGACGCTCTTGCCAATTGAGCTAACAAGCCAGGGTTGGTAAAGCAGCGATAGGTATCATCTATAGGTGTTAAGTCCGAAAGTTGTCCATAGCTTTCCTAGCGGATAGCATCAGAACGTTTTATTTACATATACGATTTATATTTGTTTTGAAATATGAACTACTTAGTTCTCCAGTTTTTTTTTTTTAACACTTGTGGGCGCTGGCCATCTCCAGGAAAAGATTAATAAATATTCATCCTTGTCTGCCTGGAGAACTAAGTAGTTAACATTTCATATTTACATAGCTGTTGAGTGCCAAACTTTATTGTAACCTTGTGTATGCATAATGCACGCTTCTGGCAAGTGCTTGTGAATGTACATAAGTGTGTAAGGATGCTAGTGTATGTTGTATTTGTTTTAGAACATTTCCGATGTTCATTAGAAGAGGTCTATTAAAGTGAAAGTGTTTCATTTAATTTTGGCCAGGATTGTAGCTCAAATTTACAATATATCCTAGGTATCAGAGTGATCATGATTGATGAAGACTTAACACCTTGGTAGATGACACTTTTTCAGTGGGTAATAAACATGTAGTTTCACTGGCTGTATTCTCAAAAGGAGTGTAACTTTAGACCCAGGTTTAAACCAGGGTTAGTCCTATATGAGTGGACCTTTTTTCCTTCCAACATACTCTAAAAATTTGCTGTAAAAGGTGAGAAAATCCCTCATGGCTAGGCCGGAAGAGTCCATCCATGAGGAATTTTCTCACCCATTACATTTCACAGTATTTTGAAAGGAACCAACGTCCACTCATGCAGGACTAAACCTGGTTTAAAACCCAGGTTTAAAGTTAGACTCCCTTTGTGAATACCAGCCACCGGGTTAGGCCAAGATTCTACGCAGACGTCAAATATATGGGACGGTTCACCTCAAGGTAACATCCTCACTTTACACTTCTGAACAATGTGCTGTATCACAGGTGAATGCTTTGGCACACAATGGTGTGTCATCCGCATTTGCCTCTCATAACCTACACCAGGGAATACCAGCCTTCCTGTTGACACAGATCCTATATGCAGGGGTGTGAGTGGCCATGGACAAAAAACAAGGAAAAAGAGGAAAAAAAGAGTAAAGATGCCAAAACAGGTTGAAATGAAAATCAGAGAAAAAGCTAAAATTTTGGCACTAACAAAATTTCAAAAACAAGATTTCACACCCCTGTATATGGTGCTGCTGCTGATGATGATGATTTAGCCTTGTTCAACTTCAAGGCGCTCTACCAACTTCATTCACTGGTTCACACGTCCGATACAAATAATGTCACAGATCATAGGCAGAAATCATGCGAGGAGTGGAGCATATTCCCCCCTCCCTAAAACATGCAAAGCAATATCATGGCAAAAATTCATTTTATCAAGCACCTAATTTGATGGCTCTAATTCCACCTGGCCTATGTTCCATGCATGCAGCCTTTCAATAGCAAGTTCAATAAATTCCACTCAGGCAGAGCACCCTGAGTAGCATAGGCACTGCACCTGACCACAATAGGTATTTATGGTTTTATACCCAGACTAGCAGGCTCCTAGATCCAGTGTGCACAACAGACAACCAAGGATTATACCAATTTTTTTTTATTAAACCTGACAGGGTTGCCCCTTCAATGGGAATTCACTGGTTTCAATAAAAAATTAGCAAATTTGTCTGTTCTTAGCAGACAGCCTTGAACAAGGCTAATGATGATTGAGCATGCAATCAGGAGATTCCAAGATCTTTTTGCTACTGTATAACTCAGGGATGTAAGTGGGCATGCCTGAAACTTGATCTGGCACTTGCCCCCCGCGGTCCAAACGATGAGTAGTGAATGCTAAACTTAAAGCGGGAATCGTAATAAAAAAAAATACAAATTCGGTCTCTGACCGCTTTTGGTGTCGCCTGCCCGTCGCGGTTAGTGAATACAATGCGCTAACATTACCTTTGACATTGATATGTGACCTTGGACCTCAGCAACAAATGATGGATCCCATGTTGTACTTATGACTCAAGTTAGGACTTCAACTTTTCAATGAATGTCAATTTTACATTTTCAGCCTATTTAACAACTTGACCTCACATGCCTTTGACCTTGGCAAGTTACCCCTTGACCTCACAACAAATGATGGATCCCTTGTTGCACCTCTTTATCACGTTTGGTTCCAATTCGAACTTCAACTTTTCATATGATTCAATTTTACATTTTCAGCCTATTTTACAACGTGACCCCACATGACCATGACCCTTGGATTACCTTTGACCTCATCAACAAGTGGAGGATGCCATATTGCACCTGTGGCCCCGTTTTGGTTTACTCCATCAAAGTATGTGGATATTACTGCAAATGTGAACCGCTTTTCACAACAGACATCAACAACAGACATCATCACAGACTACAACAACCGTGGACAACGTATCCCTATGTGTTCTTCCTGCCTTAGGGCAGGCGACACAAAAGCTACGAGAAAATAAAGGAAGATACCCCCCCCCAAAAAAAATGTGGGTATTATGCTTTTTATCCTGAAAATAACATCACTCAAGTCCATTTATAGTAAAAAAAGATATCTTTTCTACATTTCAGGCTTTTTTTATTATGGCCAAATTTCCGTAAGTCTTACCTCCCTGAGACAACTCAGAACCCTTATTCTTTGATGAGTACCAAAAGTTGGGTCTCTTCACTTGTGCGAACCACTGATCAAGAACAGTACAGCAGCAACACGGCCGTGACAGACATAATGCACCGGTAGTTCGTTTTGAGAGAGACACCGACACGCAATACGGCCCAATAAAGAGAACAGTTTTCTCAACTTCCCTTTTATCTCAGATTGTTCTGTGCTCAGGTCAGTGGTCATTTTTGACCAAAATTGTGGTGATAGGGCATTTCTATCATTGGACCTCTAAATGATCTCCTTTGACCTTTTGGGTGACTCCGAAACCCAGCAAAAAAGGTCGACTGCCATCTCCCTACCGCCATGGCCAAATTCAGCCCCATATGTCAAATCAAAACGCACATCAGACGACTTTCGCAGACGATCGACAGGTCTAAGTATGTATATATTTATTAATCTTACCCCCACTGCGAAGAATGGTCATCGCACGATATTTGAAAAAAACCCATGTGCGCTTGGCCGGATTCGAACCGCGCCTTCGTATTACAATGCCGACGCCTAAACCAACTGAGCTTTCAATCAGGGTGGTAGAAGAGCGACGGATATCATCTATAGGTGTTTAGGTTAGCTGGCCATCTCCAAGGAAAGATTAATTAATATATCATCTCCTTGTCTACCTGGAGAACTAAGTAGTTTTTAATTTCCAACAATATATCTCGTATATGTTAAATGTACCGTTCTGATGCCATGATCCGCTAGGAAAGCGAGGACACCTTCATAACCTAACACCTATAGATGATATCTATCGCTCTTCTACCAACCCTGCTTGATAGCTTCAGTCGGTTAGAGCGTCGTGCATGTATACGAATGTCGCCGGTTCGAATCCGGCCAAGCGCACATGGGTTTTTTCAACCCTATCGTGGGCGCTGGCGCCAACTCCAGGGAAAGATTATGACCTCTATACAACATCCTTGTCTACCTGGGAACTAAGTAGGTTTAAATTTCAAACATGTCTCATAGTAGTAAAGGATAAATAATTTGCATTAAGGGCAGTGTCAACCTTGAGTTTCCGATTATCTATTTTGGTTTGTAACTTTGCAAATATTTGATTATTGTAAGTAAAAGTATACATTTCTAGAAAGAAAATTGGACGATGAACCCGATGATGGCATCAGATTAATGTAAAACTTTCCGTATTTTGAGAAAAATACTAAAAAAAACATGATTTTGCCCCAAAATGTTCAGACAGCATAACAAAAACAATTGATTTTTCATGATTTCTTATGTTATTTTTTAGAAACAAGACAAATTTGTCTAGGAATGTTTTTCATTTGTTAAAAATAGAGCTTACTTTTCGAAATATAAGGGAAAATGTCAAAAAAGTGTGATTTTTACCTTTTCTAAAATTTGAGTATATATTGGAGAATATCTTTAGTTAGAAGTCGAAAAATGAAATATTGAGAAAACCATCCCTAGATAAGACCGATTGCTATCGTAGGAAAGTTAAACCTTACCTTTTACTTCGGTTTTTTGGGAGTTATCTTGTCTGAAAATTTGCCAAATTTTGCAAAAAATTAACATTGAGAAAATCTGTGTTTTAGTAAAAAAGTGACTTTTCATGCCATTTCAAGCTGTCTCTTTCTCAAATAACTTTATCTTTGAACTTCAAAATTGAGTATGTCGTGCAAGTGATGAAAATACATGTGCTATTGAATCAAACATCTTTTGTCTCTAACTCCAGAAATCAGAAGAAAATGAAATTTCATCTGGTCTAAATTAGCACTTTGTTTACATTTTCAAATATTATTTTTTGTTTTTCCATGATGCGTTCGCACAAAAGTACATTAAAACATGTGCACGCTTCATTATGCAGCAAAAATTTACCACGCGGCGGGATGCTGCGCCTTGTGCCTGACGGCGTGTAATGTGCTTAAAATCCCGCCGTTAAGACCATGTGGTTTTGGTGACTTTAAATGGTCAAATAGCTGTTCTAAATCGGCAAAAAATACAGCTCAGGATTGTCTGCAGTGGATAATAGTCAGGGACCCACGGCCTCAAAATTTGGAGGACCTGGCTCGGAAAGATATACGATTTTTGAGTTCAGATTCATTTAATTAATACCATGTTTGGGATATATGAAATGTGCTGTTGTAAAATCTGAATTTCTTGTCCAGCTGCGTACTGGCCTCTTTTAGATATGGGGTCAGTGCACCTGAATATTGTGTCAATTTTTAAGGGTTGGGGTAACAAATTCAGAATTATTGCTTATGTATCTTATGAAAGGCGGACAAAGTGGTAATATAAAGTTATTAATATAACAGTACAACACATATTTTGTAACTTTTTATTCTTTTATTCACCTTAACATTTTATAATCAGGGGTCAAAGGTCAAACACGTTCTTTTCCGTACTGAATTTTAATACATTACTAATATCGTATACACACGTTTGACGTGTCACGTTCCTACTGTCTGTTGCTGAATTATGGATTTCGTTATTGTTATTAGTTTTATACAATGCTAGAGTTGAGTTTTAGGTCCCATGTTGTATCATTTTATAAGGGAGCGGTCATTATTTACGCCAGGGGGAGGCATGGAGGATTTCAACTTGTTTTCGTCGAAAAAATTCACGTTCCCCCTTCGCTTCCATTAAAAATGTTGGCACCCCCTGATTTTATGAGATGTTTTCCATTAAAAATTTAACTTTCTTATCCGCACCTTTTGCTTACAATTTTCTTTCTTATTCCCCTAGCTCAAATCCTCCATTTCCCCCTGGCGTAAATAATGCCTCTCCCTAAAGTTCCCGTCCACCTGCTAGGGAGTCTTTTGGAGTTTTCAATTTTAAGGTGATGCATTGCGGGATACACGATTTTCGGCATTTACAGAACACCCATAGAAAATATTTTGTCCGATTTAGGCCCCATGTGTGCAGAAGGTTCCTGTCTGTGCAACTATAGCTGCTCAAAATGACTCCTGACACATGAAAGGGTCCGAAAAATCTGCACGGGTAATGTCAGTTACTATATATTGCCATGGTAACAACCTCCAGACCGAGACTCAAGAGAAAATAGGGATGTTTTAATATGTCACTGACATTAGAAGAGAACGTGTTGGAAATGTTTATAGCTGAATAACTGAATGAATTACAGTTGTTGAATGATGGTCTTTCTCATAGCAATAGAAGGGACACTCCTACCCCCCCACATTTTTAGCTTGCCATACACATGGATCTATGTGAGGTCTACATTACCCCGCCTCTAACCTGTACACGAGCCCGGGTAACCACCCGGGTGACCCTATATGAGACCAGAAACGAATGAAACGGTACCCTATCTGAGACCAGATCTGTTCAAATAGACATTCTATCCGAGACCCGGGGCCAAGCAATATTAACTTAAGGGAATTTTAACCTGTGATTTTACACTCCATTTGAGATATTTTATGGACTTTTTATTCTGTTTTGAGTATGATATCAACATGAAAATCATCATTCTAACAGATTACTGCTGATTTTATACTCTATCTGAAACTGAAATGTAAAATTTGACACCCTGGGAGAGACGTGTTGAATTTGATATTGCAAGTCTCGAGACTTCCCCGGGTATCGCGTTTTTTGTAACTTGGGTGGTTACTTGACCATAATGCCTTGGGGGTCATTACACCACTTTAACATGTCTAGCACCAGATAGAAATCATACAGTCGGCTTTTTGAAAAAATACTTTTAGAGGTTTAAACCTTTATGGGGTATTTCTTTAAAAGGGATACTACCCGATCCTCATCCTCGATCCCGCCACTCACACCATCGAGCCTGAGATTTTGTTATCATTAGAAAGTTTGTATTTTTCTTATTTCACCTGCAAAAATGACTGAAAATTTTCCCATTTGGATACTACAGCTGTAAAATTATTATAGAGCAGTAATCTATAGGCTCTTGTAGCGAAAAAAAGTTCAAGTTTAAATGTTATATCGGATTCAAATAACATTTTGGAATTTGGTGTAATGTGTGTAGTATTTTGTAAAATACATTGGTTTGATTTTCACACTCAGACTTATAAATTAAATTTTAATTATGTTAAATATTAAAATTCATAAGGTATCGTTCAAAATAGTAAAGCCAAGTTATGTTTCTTTTATGCTCACTTTCATGGTATAGGCATGAAATGATTTCAATCGCGACTTTCTCAGATGAATAAAATACGATAGTGTGTAATGTTGGCGATGTTGTACATAGATCATAACAAAGTCATCGCCTTAGAATACTGAATCATCTACAGTTTAAGCAAACCGCCAACGTAATACAAAAGAGAACTTCTGTCTCTAGTACTCAAAAGAAACACTTCTCACTTTGCTTGAATTCATTATAAAAGTCTTATAAACAAAATATAGGACTAACCATATAGCTCAAGTCAATAGTTAATAAGTCAATAGCTGTCAATGCTCCCCATCGGTACCACATATTACTATCCATCTTACACAAACGCACAAAGTCACTCCAAGAGACACACACAACTGACAGTTCCATCTTGAAAATTTGCGGCTATACCCTAGCTGCACACACCGAGAGCGCTACCCATGGGATTGCCACCATTGTCAGAAACACAGCTCAATGGAAACATATTGAAACCTCACCTTCAGTTTCCACCCTTGTATGGGCAACGACCCAAATTGTAGATGTCCGCGTCATCAATGTCTACATGCCACCTAACTCCCAGCTTCAAGCAGATTCTCTATACTTACTTATGGTGAACCTTGCATCTACCCCGGTGACTTGTACTGTCATAGCATTACCTGGGGCTACAGGAATACCAACCCTGATGGATCCACCCTAGAGGACTGGACTTCCAACTCTCGCGTACAACTCTGTGTACGACCCCAAGCAACCAGACAGTTTCTATTCTGGAAGGTGGAACACAACCTCAAATCCCGACCTTGCATTCGTATATATGGACGCCATTTCTGTTCACCGTACTGTTCTCCACCGCTTTCCGAAGCCTCAACATAGACCATCACTGATCGCTCATAAAAGCCTTGCTAAGTCTGTACCAACAAAGTCAGTGAAAAGGTGGAACTTCCGCAAGGCAGACTGGGACCTGTTTAAGAACCTGGTGGATTCAGAAGTGCCCAACTTTCCGACACCAACCTCCTCCAACCTGGACAATTCTTACACAAAACTATGTAAACTCGTTATTAAGATAGCAAAGAAGAACATCCGACGTGGATGTCGTCGCAGTTATATCCCATCCTGGGATGAGGAATGTGGTGCTCTTTACAATGATTTCTTGAATTCTGAACCCGGGGAAGAAGCGACATCCAAGGCTTCAGATCTGACAAACTGAGTGGACAGGAAATGTCGTGAGCGCTGGGAGGAGACGGTCCAGGGAATTAACTCATTTCATCAGGAAGGACTGGAAGACTATAAACCGCCTCATCGGCAGAGTTTCCAACCATCGAAATGCCCTGTGTCTGCCTACTCAATTGCTGAGCAACCCCTCGAAAATGGTCGTTTCAAGGATATTGATATAGATCACACTTGCTCTGTTAAAAAAGACATCACCAAACGTCGTCGAGCTCCTAGCGTGGACGGGTCACTTTCAACACCCTTCTCACTAGATGAGCTCACCTCTGCTATCAGTCAACTAAAGAGTGGAAAAGCCCAGGGGCCTGATAACATACCAGCGGAGCTCTTGATGCACTGCGGCCCACGATGTCTTGAATGTCGTGAAGCCTGTTGACAACCCCAAGAACTACCGCCCAATATCACTACTGTGTGTTTCCTTCCAACTTTTTGAGAGGATGATCCTGGCCCGGCTGGAGCCTGTCGTCGAAGCCCATCTTCCTGATGAACATACGGGATTTCGCCGTGGTCGCAGCACTATCCATCAGATTGGCTATCGGTACCTCAAGTCAGAATAACCTCCTGTGCCGCCTTGATGGATCCTCATGGGGTGCCAGCTCAACGACTCTACGCACCACCGCCCTGGCTCTAGTCTACAGCGCTGCTGAATATGCCGCCCCAGCAAGGTGCAATAGCTCTCACACAAATAACACACAGTACTCAACGAGACCATGAGAACCATTACTGGCTGCCTTTGTCCCACTCCATCTGAGTTTGTACCAGTGCTTTATCAGGCATTTCACCTGCAGTGATAAGGAGAGAACACCACACATATAAAGTGGTGAATAAGGCTCTGTTGGACAACAAGCACCTGCTGCATAACACTGTGCTCTCGTCAACATTTCTGTTAACACGCTGCTAAACTCTCCAGCTCCCCATTCAACATCTTACAGATATGGAACACTCTGCCTGGCTAGATACTCCAAGGCAAAACCAATTCACTATCACACCTATGACAGAACTCCCACCTGTAGCAATCATCCACGCAAGAAATGGGTCACCTTGAACCTGATTAGCACAGGAGTCGGTCGTTTCAACAGCAATAAGCACCGATGTGGGCTGCGACCATCTCCAGCCTGCCAATGTGGTTCTCAAACCCCAACAAATCAACAGTGAGCTGGCTCCACCGGCTTCAACATATTTAGCTGCTACCTCGTACGCAAGAAGAACTATCCATAGACTTGAAAGGTCATTTTTGGAACTAATATCAAGCATCTCGCTTTCTATAGATTCCTTGATGACATCATCCTTGTATCCTCAAATTTTAGAAAAAAATGCAGGACAAGAGGTTCTAATTCTGAATCAATTACAGCCAAACCTCAAATTCACTACAGAAATATCACACATTAAACATGTGCCCTGCGATTTGGATTGAGCCATTTCTGGTGCAACGAAGTATGTGTTACGCAAGGTTACATCATTGTCTTATACGGCGAACTATCACCATTGTTACTCACCATACGACATTCTTTCATCTCCCCTGTTACTAAAACTACATGCACAAACTCATAGTGTGAGTGTTTAAAAATAATTAAATATGCAGATCTGCTAAGCAATTAACTTAAAAGATTTGGATCGTTCTGGCGCATTGCATGCCATTTATAATTTTGACAATTTGCACTCCAGCTATTTCGAGCATGTTGCTATTTTTTCTGGGGGTGGGGTGGGCCCCCCATCCCGCTGCCACTACATATCAAAATGATTACGAATCATTGCAATCTGACGTAATCCGGCATAGACAAAATGTTTGTATCACAATATTTTGTTACAGCAAGAAAAGGGAAACAATATGAAAATCTTAAAAATATGTTATAATATTAATTAGGATTTCAACTAGACCCCCTCTCACCGTGTTTAACATGTAAAATAGTCTATTATAATATCTATTATTGGGACTATTGCTTACAGATAAATTTTACAATACATTACAAGACACAATATTAAAAGAAAAATCCATTCGCCAGACGTAAAGCAGATAAATCTCGAATAATTCAAAATTTTGTGAAGATTAAGCACCCTATTTTGTAGAGATCATTTCGATATTTATCTTAATTTCTTCCGTCTAATTTTTGTTTTAATTTTATTTTGCACTTTTTTCGCCAAGATAGACTCTAATCATCATTATTCTTATATGGCAAATGTCTTAATCGCTTATGATATACATATAACTCCGATTATCTGTTATATGATACCCCTACCCCTAATACCGTTTTCTTAGCTACCTTTGCATTTAGCATTTTTATACCCTTCACATTATAGCACCACCACATCACCGGACAAGAAAAGATAATTTTACAACAGCACTTTTGGAGTATCCAAAGATATATACTAACCGTATCTGAGGTCAAAATTTGTATATCTTTCTGGGCCAGGTCCAACCTTTTCTAAGCGACTTTTTGAGCAGTGGGTCCCAGCCTATAACCTTTGTTGGTAACGATAGAACACAGGTTGATGTTTAAAATGGGGCAAAAATCAGAAATTCGTGTATAAGCAAAAGCACTAGGGTTGACACTGCCCTTAAATGTTTAATAAAGACATGAAATTAGGGGCACTTCGAGTTTTTTTGACACTCTGTATATCCTTGTTTTTCACTTGAGTGTCATTCTACCTGATCAATAAGCAATTAATTCAAGGCTTTTTTATCAGCAATACTTCTGTTCCTTTTCACTTGACCACGACCTGAGTAAACAACTTGCCAATTAGGGGCCACTTTTAATTTTCCTAATTCTGAAATCTACGAGGAGTTATATCCTAAATTTCAGCCCACCTGCATCAAAATTGTGCCCAAAGGGCTTCCAGTGCATGGTCGTGCTAATTCCTCTCGGCTCGTCCTCATAAACATGTGAACTTAAAAGTGAAATACAGTAGCGGTACAGGTGAGCAAAATAGAAATGCTGACAGCTCAAGGAATGGCAGGTGTCCTTTGGGGAGATTGGAAATTGAAAACAAAATAAAATAATGTAATTGGTTTGTCCCGCGTTATCTTGTCCCATATCAGTCTTGTCCACATGGAGGCTGAAACTCTGGAGTTTTCAAAACTCTGGAGTGTCGATCGAGGATTTTGACCGTGTGGATGCATTCAGGGTTTTACACTCCGGAGTTTTATCGAGGTCTAGCAGGGGTGAAACTCAAACTCCGATAACACTCTGGAGTGCTTCGGGGTGTCGTGCCGTGTGGACAGCATCGGGGGATAGTGAGCGGAGGTGACCTCGCAAGGTCAAAATTCCTGTGTTTGAATATCACGCGGGAAAGTCCACGGCTTCCGGTATGTTGACATCCGGTCTACACTCCGATATGAGAAGTGGAGTAGAATGGTCAAGGGGATTATTTCAGAGTTTGGGCCATCGTGTGGACACAATTTGGAGTGAAAATAATTGGATTAAATTTTTACCTCCGGAGTCTCAAACCCTTAGAGTTTTGTGACTGTGTGAACATGGCTATTATCAGCCAATAGGTAGTTAATTGGTTTTCATGTTGATATATGTGATGTGATCTGGGAAAACCCGTCGCATGTCGCGCAGGACAGTTTTGAAAAAACAAAGAAAATACCTTAAAATATGTTCTGTTGTACTTTATTTTTGACAGATTGTATAAGGCATAACTTTTGATGTGTATCATAGAAGAAAGAAGTAAAAAGTTATGGAAACTTTATATTTCAAACTTTGCAATGATAGTCAAAACTCAAAATATAAATTTTTCACCATGTGGTGGGTTTTCCCAGATCGCATCACATATAAGTACTAGCTTGACATTTACAGACAAATCTGTTTGTTTAAAGAAGCATTTTTTTAATAGCAAGCTACTGTCATTTAAAAACACATATCCAGCTTATTTTACATGTTTCGTCTGATCATGATTAATATTGCAGAAAGGTGGTTTTGGAGTAAAAAAACCCAAAAAACTGGTTTTGGTATTTTCATATTGTTCCCAGAGCTGGAACTAGAAGAAAAAAAACATATTTCCCAGGAAGCAAGTCACATTTCCCCCAAATTTTTTAATGAATTTCTTTATCTGAAGAACCAAACTTTCCTTCCAAATCATCAAATTTCCTGGGAAGGAGCTTCCTAAATTCTCAACTTTTTTCCACCATGCTTGTTCCTACCATCAAGTGCCTCCTCAACAAAGTTGCTATGACCAACATATTTATGACGATCACAAATTTGAAGCTGAACCTCTGTCAACTTGAAGGTGATATCAAGTTTGATGAAACCGTTTCAACTATTTAGCCTGGGTAAACCATTCCGTGTTCAGACTGTTTTCCAATGATGCCCAGGGTTCCAGGACGATTTGGGACACCCAGGAGTTTTCACCCTACTCTTAATCAAAACTGGCTGCAATTACCCATACAGGCATGATTCTCCAAGTACATGGGACCGATGGCTTAACATCCTCTCTGAAGGACGGGGTATTCTCATGGTTTATTTGCCCAAGTCCATAACAGCCTCGGGGAGAGTGAATTGCAGTTTTAATCAATACTTCCTATACAAATCAAATCCAGAATTTGGCACCCGAATTAATTCCAGCAAGTGGCCCCGCCAAATTTCGGGCTAAAATTGGTTAAAAATCTCCACATTTATGATATTTTGCTTCCCCCCTAGAATTTCATTTTTTCCTCAAAAAATTTCACTTTCATGTCCCTCGTTTGACCCCCCAGAAAAAGAGGTCTGGTGCCGCAACTGTGGATGGAGAAGCAGAGGTTTACCTTTTTGGTTGAAGACAAACATACAAGCCATCTGTACAAAAATACATTCAGACAGACAACATGACAACTTAAAGACACTATTAGTGATTCGCCTGAAAGAGTCAAAATATTTGAAATTTGCAGGAATTACTTAAAAGTGAAGAATAAGTCCACAGAATTCTTATAAGTTACTTTTTCCAACTGAAGAATTGACAGAAAAGGAAGAAAACGGCAGTGTTCAAAGATATGCCTCTCCATTCAGTTAAGTGTTGTAGTAATTGTCCGTATGGACAGTAATGACAAAAATATCTGATTTTGTATTAGGTTGCTTCTGGCCTTATCATTTGCAGGATATGTTGGGATACCTGTACTTGTTACAGACATGCAAAAATTTAATTTTTGATGATTTTTTTGATTTTATGATTTAGCAAATCACTGATAGTGCCTTCAAGTCCAGCTATAGCTGGCAGCCACAAAAACAAACATGGTTTACCTCTGGTGTCCTGGTTGGTTCAATCTGTTGATGCAGATCTGGCGGCTCATTCCACATCCGTCCAAACACCTCCACATCGTGATCCATATCCATCCCTCCGCGTCCTTCCTGCTCCGACAGGGAATCGAACACCTCCACCGCTTCATCGGGGAGTCCAAACTCTCTCACGACTCGTATCTGGATCTCTCTGCTGACGGTGACGCTGTCTGTCAGGCGCAGCGCGTATGCCCGCTGGGTTGCGCTGGAACGTCGCAACTCCTTCTCGCGTGCAAGCATGGCTTTGACAGTTGATTCATCAGGAGCTGTATAAGAGAAAACAGAAACATCAACTTAATTGATTTTACCTAGTTTTGGCTATGCAAAGAATGAGGGCTGAAACTATCACTGATATCTTTCACTCACTTTCAGGTCCGTAGCCAGGAATTTATTTGAGGGTGTGGATTTTCCAGAAGTGGACCTTTCAAGCGCGAAGTGAGAGAACCAATGGGTGAGGTGCAGGGGCCCGCCTCAGGGCCCCTGCTGGGGTCCAGGGGCAAAGTCCCTGGTGGGGGTCCAAGGGGCGACGCCCCAGGAAGCTCGGCAATTTGAACATTAATTTTATGGTATAAAACCATTACTTTTCTGGAAAATATGCCTCAGCCCGGCGTTGAAGGCAAAAAAGCGGCAAATTCAGCATGATAAAGCAGACCTTTTTGCAGATTTCCCCCCAGATTTCAAATAAAAAGGTAAAGGGGATGGACCTGTGTATACAGGAATAGAGTGCCCGTCTCTCTTTCAAAGCATTTGGGCCGGACTCCACCATATAATGTTGCTAGGGGATCACTCCACCTTCTCTACAGTGAGTCTGTTACCGTCCCAACATAAAATAATACCAGTAAACATTTATACACCTACGTAGAGAGGAGTAATTAGGTAAAGTGCCCTACTCACATGCACAAAATGTCAGCCACGGCAGGGCTCGAACTCACAACCTTTGGAGTGTGGGTCGGGCGCTTTATCCACTGCACCACATGTACCCTCTCGATATCAAAAAAGATGTAAATAAATTTTAAAGTTATGATCTTTTAAACAAGACAGGCAAGTTATTATTTAAAAAGCACACGCAGAAAGCCATCCCCCCAACAAACACGCAAGCCTCTTCAAAATTTTACCACCACTTATTTCCAAGCCGCCTATTGTCTTTAAGTAGCTGCCAAGGACGCTAAGATTGTTCAGCTCCTACCCTGTGTTTTGAATTCGCTTTTAAAGAAATGGAAATCACTTTCCATCAACATTTAATGGACATTGAGAGTAATTTCAAGAGTCCTTTCTTGGGAATTTTGTTGACAACCGTTTTCTGTTTTACGAGTCCTATTAATACCAAGGCCTGCAATTGACCTCTCTATAAGAGTACATAGCACTTCCCCTGACATGCATATCAAATCAATTTTTACCAGGGGAATATTTATTTCTTTATCTTTCTAAGAATGCAGTTCCCGGTTATAATTACTTTTACACTGACAAGATATGGCTATTGCAATCATGTAAATGGGTAATCAAGGAGAGAGTGAAAGTACAAAATGTTCTCCAGTGAGTTCATTTTGACTAGCAAAAGTTTATTAAGTTCAGTTCTGTCACGACTGACAGCTCGAGTCATCTGCTTTTTTTTTTTTTTTTTTTTATTTTATGATTTAGCAAATCACTGATAGTGCCTTCAAGTCCAGCTATAGCTGGCAGCCCACAAAAACAAACATGGTTTACCTCTGGTGTCCTGGTTGGTTCAATCTGTTGATGCAGATCTGGCGGCTCATTCCACATCCGTCCAAACACCTCCACATCGTGATCCATATCCATCCCTCCGCGTCCTTCCTGCTCCGACAGGGAATCGAACACCTCCACCGCTTCATCGGGGAGTCCAAACTCTCTCACGACTCGTATCTGGATCTCTCTGCTGACGGTGACGCTGTCTGTCAGGCGCAGCGCGTATGCCCGCTGGGTTGCACTGGAACGTCGCAACTCCTTCTCGCGTGCTAGCATGGCTTTGACAGTTGATTCATCAGGAGCTGTATAAGAGGAAGCAGAAACATCAACTTAATTGATTTTACCTAGTTTTGGCCCTGCAAAGAATGAGGGCTGAAACTATCCACTGATATCTTTCACTCACCTTCAGGCCCATAGCCAGGAATTTATTTGGGGGTGCAGATTTTCCAGAAGTGGACCTTTCGAGCGCGAAGCATGAGAACTAATGGGTGGAGTGCAGGGGCCCGCTTTAGGGCCCCTGCTGGGGTCCAGGGTCAAAGTCCCTGGTGGGGGTTCAGGGGGTGAAGCCCCTGGAAGCTCTGCGATTTTTGGCAACTTAAACATTAATTTTATGGTATAAAACAATTACTTTTCTGGAAAATATGCCTCAGGCCGGCATTGGAGTCAAAAAAGCGGCAAAATTCAGAGTAAGGGTATGGACTTATGTATAGGAAAAGAGTGCCCATCTCTCTTTCGAAGCAATTTGGCCAGACTCCACCATATAATGTTGCTAGGGGATCACTCCACCTTCTCTACAGTGAGTCTGTTACCTTCCCAACATAAAATAATACTAGTAAACATTTATACACCTAGGTAGAGAGGAGTAATTACCGTGTTGTTCCTAATAAATGCCCCCCCTATGATTTTTGGTAAAACAATTCAAGAAAATGAGTTAACCTTACCTAAATCACATGATTTAATGACCGGGAGTGTCGTAATTCGTATCATAATCGCTGTTGTGCACAGTTGTAATAGTTTAATTAGTATGGATCTTTGACTTTAGTAGGTGCGAAAACAGCGCCCGCCTACTCGTTGGTTTGTATTATTGGTAATCAGCGAAAATAAGCATGTGTAAGGTGATTTTTGCGGGATTTTTGACTTTCTATTTCTGATTGTAATAAACGCCCTCCCTTTTAAAAAATGCACCGCCCCCGGGGCGTTTATTAGGAACAATACGGTAGGTAAATTGCCCTACTCACGGGCACAAAACGTCGGCCACAGCAGGGCTCTAACTCACAACCTTTGGCGTGTGGGTCGGGTGCTTTATTATCAACTGCACCACACATACCCTCTCGATATCAAAAAAGATGAAAATAAATTTTTGAAGTTATGATCTTTTAAACAGGACACCCAAGTTATTATCTAAAATGCACAAGCAGAAAGCCATTCACCCAACAAACATGCAAGCCTCTTCAAAATTTTAGCGCCACTTATTTTCAAGCCGCCTATTGTCTTTAAGTAGCTGCCAAGGACGCTCAGATTGTTCAGCTCCTACCCTGTGTTTTTGAGTTCGCTTTTAAAGAAATGGAAATCACTTCCTATCCACATTTAATGGACATTGAGAGTAATTTCAAGAGTCCTTTCTTGGGAATTTTGTTGACAACTGTTTTCTGTTTTATGAGTCCTATTAATACCAAGGCCTGCAATTGACCTCTCTATAAGAGTACATAGCACTTCCCCTGACATGCATATCAAATCAATTTTTACCAGGGGAATATTTATTTCTTTATCTTTCTAAGAATGCAGTTCCCGGTTATAATTACTTTTACACTGACAAGATATGGCTATTGCAATCATGTAAATGGGTAATCAAGGAGAGAGTGAAAGTACAAAATGTTCTCCAGTGAGTTCATTTTGACTAGCAAAAGTTTATTAAGTTCAGTTCTGTCACGACTGACAGCTCGAGTCATCTGCTATTTGATGCATCAGAATCGTCTTTCTTCAGTAAAATATGAACTTCTTACAAGGAACATCGAGGGTCAATATATCAAGCAGAAGTTTAGCAGGGCTGGAAAATGTATATTTTCTGGGTTGCAAGTCACATTTCCCACAGATTTCCCACAAATTTATGTATCCCTTTATCTGAAAAGTTAAAATTTCCCTCCAAATCATCAAATTTCCCAGGAAGGAGCTTCCTAGATTCAAAACTTTTTCCTACCATGAAGTTTAGTGTGGAAAACTGAAGCGCATATGGCTTTTTATTTTAATCGCATTGTGCACCTTTGGAATCAGTTGCCTTTGTCCACCAGGTCAGCAGATTCCTTTTCCTCCTTCAAGTCCGGGGTCATTGATTTTCTGAAATCTCATTTTTTTCAACATTTTTGTCCCGTTAATGTCTGCTCTTGGAGCTCATATTGTAGATGCTCGAGTTGCAGGTTTATTTAATCCGGTGTGGGTATCTATTTATATTTGAAAGGTGGGATTGTCCAAGAGGTGATTTTGCACCTGTTTGTCCCATTCTTTTTGCTGGTATTTTACCATGGTTTCTTTGTTTTTAATTTTAGTCAGTTTGTGTAATATTTTTTTTAATTACTTGAAAATTTATATGATATGTAAATTTTTATGGCAGTGATGAGTGTAATAAATAAAGAAATCATATCCATGATGCAGAGCAGCTCGCTATCACAAATTATATTACTAATAAGTAGATCCTTGTCATTTGATTGGCAGATTAATATTTACATGTCATTCAATTAAGAAATAAAGGGTGATGCAGTATCCTTTATGGGCGAATAATGTGTCCGAGGTCGGGAAAAAATAAATAATGGACGAGGCGCAGCCGAGTCCATTATTTTATTTTTTTCCGGCCGAGGATACATTATGAGCCCATAAATAATACTGCAAACCCTTTATTTCTATTCTATTACCGAAAACAGCGTGATATAATGAGAAAATGCATTCGCGACCCATTATTGCAGAATAATGGGCCGTAAACTGACCAATCATAATGCAGCATTTCCAATAATGGGCAGCAGAGGTAATAGAATAAATGATAGAGTACATGCTTATGACACATAACATGTATTTTTTGTTCCATTCCATGTGCATTCTTATTCTGTTCACATGTTTTGTACTAGCTATTCCGTAATGCGTATCTTGTGTTTCTTCCACACCTTCATTTCTAAGGAGCGCAATTGCACCGGCACTCCTACAGCGCTCCTAAACCAACAATCAGGAGCATTATTAACAGCGCTCCTTGGTTATCTACCTACAGGGTGTCCCAGAATGATTAGTACCCATCGTACCCAAAATGTTTGTTTTGTTCCATTAGAAAACAATAACATTAGGTAAGCTGGCTTAATATCCAAACCATTCATTATACTGTAACCTTCATAAGAATTTTGAATCGTGAAAATCGGACTAACCAAAGTTGAAATACACTCAATTGTGTTAGAGGGGAGGATGCCTACACTTTTTTCTTTTCATTTTCTAACTTCATCCTTTGGGCTAAGTAAAAAATGTATGGGTACTTTTTACATCTTCCTTGCAAGCTTTTTTACAACATGCTTTAGTACCTTCGGGAATTCGTTATAAACACTCAAAACGATGTTGATTTGTGGTACCAATCGAGAGCTGTGGTTCTCCTTTTTCCTTCGATACCAAAATGAGTACTAATATGCCCGGTACGACATCAAATGATGTCATAAACCTCGCTAGACAGTAAAGCTCAGTGGTTGCAACACAAGCATTAGGGCCTATTATCTTTGGTATTTTCTGCAGAGCTAAAGCACTAAACCCTTGATGTATTCTAAAAGCGGCTTTTGCCATGATTAGAGCCAAACCAGATTCTTAAAAATCTGATAGTCCTATATTTTGGTGCAAAAATTGAATTTTCGCCTATTGTGCACTTGTGTTGTCTGTATTATTGGACAATTATTGCTGCCTATGGTATTATAGTCACCCTGTGAGCCCATAAAGGGGCAGCTGGTACTGATCTTGGGATCAAGGGTAAAGAGAATGACAAAAGGGCTATCTATTGTACCAAAATTCAAAAAGGCTCAAGTGCTTGAATAAGAGATTTGCAAAATGGTAAGTGATTGACAAAAAAGGCTTAGTAAGTCGAGGGATGATAAACACACCACTGCAATTTTTTCACTTGCCCAAAGGATGAATCAGCAACTCCTAACACATGAGTGTATTTCCTTTGTAGTCCGATTTTCACGATTCAAATTCTTATGAAAGGTTATAGTATAATGAAGTTGGACATTAAACCAGCTTACCTAATGTTATTGATTTTCTATGGAAAAAAAAATAAACATTTTGGGTATCGATGGGTACTAATCATTCTGGGACACCCTGTATTTGTTATTTTTTGTGTCTGTAAAACTCTTTAAAAAACTCCTGTTATATTGGTGGGGCAATGACTACTCTTTCCCAATAAATAGAAAAAAAAAGACTACTTTAAAGGGACATGGTCTGATCACTAATAGCCTTGTCCACAGGATTCCAGATTTTACCGGAAGTAGTCAAAATTTTGTTATCTGAAGAAAGCTACCAATCTTAGGGCTAAAGGAGGTTTGGTTTTGGATGTTACAAGTGGAAATGTGCCCCATTTTTGTTGACCAATATTAATTTTGCACAGTACTTATGGGGGATTACAAAATCATGTTTTTAGTTTAGGATGAAGGCTATTCTATCAAGATGAAAACTTTATACTTAAATTAGGTCATTCCCCTTTAAATAAACTTAAAATATGCTAAAACTGTATAATAATATTTCATAGGTTATTTTAAATTTTTTTTTGGGGGGGTGTGGATTTGCATGAAGTGGACCTTTCGCGAGTGGGCACAAATTGGTGAATGTACCGACACATGTATCCTACCAACAAACCAATTTTTTTTCCGCCCATTTTTTTTTTTTTTTTTTTTGTTAGTCCGATTTTCACAATTCAAAATTCTTATGAAAGGTTATAGTATAATGAAGTTGGACATTAAACCAGCTTACCTAATGTTATTGATTTTCTATGGAAAAAAATAAAACATTTTGGGTATCGATGGGTACTAATCATTCTGGGACACCCTGTATTTGTTATTTTTTGTGTCTGTAAAACTCTTTAAAAAACTCCTGTTATATTGGTGGGGCAATGACTACTCTTTCCCAATAAATAGAAAAAAAAAGACTACTTTAAAGGGACATGGTCTGATCACTAATAGCCTTGTCCACAGAATTCCAGATTTTACCGGAAGTAGTCAAAATTTTGTTATCTGAAGAAAGCTACCAATCTTAGGGCTAAAGGAGGTTTGGTTTTGGATGTTACAAGTGGAAATGTGCCCCATTTTGGTTGACCAATATTAATTTTGCACAGTACTTATGGGGGATTACAAAATCATGTTTTTAGTTTTGGATGAAGGCTATTCTATCAAGATGAAAACTTTATACTTAAATTAGGTCATTCCCCTTTAAATAAACTTAAAATATGCTAAAACTGTATAATAATATTTCATAGGTTATTTAAAAATTTTTTTTTGGGGGGGTGTGGATTTGCATGAAGTGGACCTTTCGCGAGTGGGCACAAATTGGTGAATGTACCGACACATGTATCCTACCAACAAACCAATTTTTTTTCCGCCCAATTTTTTTACCGTCGCCTCCAAAATCTGAAGGGGGGGGGGGTTAAAGTGACATCAACTTTGACAAGTGGCAAACTTCAGCAAAGCGTAAAGCGGACCCTTTGCCATTGGGGGCATCACACCCCCTACCCCCTGGCTACGGCCCTGGCAGACCTTGTTAGCAGCCAAACATGTTAACTTACGGGGTAAACAAATATTTCTGTGGGTTAAAATTTGTGAACTTATTGACTTTGTAAAAAAAAAAAAAAAATACACACACGCACACACTAACACCACCAAAATCCTGCCATACATCAAAGTATACACAATCTAATCCAATCAATTCAGACTAAAATTAGCGCAAATGACAAGGCAAAAAAAAAATAAAGAAATAAAATTGACTGAATGCTTTCCGGTCACCTTGAATACTTGACAAATACTTAAAATCTTCCACTTGAGTGGCCCAGTGTTAGCGGATACACCCCTGGTACTAGGCATGACTTCAAGCGTTCACAGGGTATTGGCCTCGGAAAAATGCCAAACAGTCATAACCATGAATGCATGCAAAAAATGGAAATTCTGCAACAAATATGAACTGTAAACAAATTGTATGGTTGCACATATGTTGCTATCTTGTCTTGCCCGCTGTTTGTTTGTTATTGTAACATTTTTCTTTTTTAGATGTCATATTATTTGATATGTAACAGCTATTTATCAATACTATTTTGCATCCTAATTGTAATTGTTTGAAAAACAATATCAAATCAATTGATTGATAAAAAGAGGGTTCAAACAGCGGGTTCAAATAGTTTGTCTGATTATGTGGTTAAAGAATAAGAAAGCAATATAATGACCCTCAGTGTCTCCTGAATGACCTCTGACCTTCCCATCTGTTACCCCACAGATGACCCCTTGTCTCAATGTATAAGCATACCAAACATGTACTTGATCCACCACTGCCTGAAAAAGTGTCAACCAAAAGGTGTATACTAAATGGTTGACACACACAGACAGACAGACACACGAATCAAGCCAACATAAGGTTTTTTATTGCATTGGATGACAAAAAAATAACTGGGCGTTTTTAAGGTTATGTGTTACTTTTTGAAGAGTTAGCTCTGCAGTTGATTTGAATTCTTACAAATTCCCCTCCCCTCGTACCATTTCAATTTTGTACAGGTGGGTGAAACAATGTACTAATTTCATGTAAATACAATGTAATCCAGTTGAATGGGGGGGTAGAAGGGCTTCAGGAATGAAGCGTTGATTTTGATTAATGCTCTGAGGACAGGTGTTGTAGTTGATCTCATTTTCAACAAGACGTATTGTTTAACTATTTTATTGTTATCATATTATGCATTCAAATTGGGATATGACTTCTGCTTCAAAAAAGAATGTCTCTTTTATTCACACAATTGGCATGCCCACAAACACTAAATGAACATGCAGACACTATAACACTCCCACGTAAGAGAAAATTGTACATTAGATATGTAAGAAACAATTATAAATTGTAGTTGGCCTCATTTTTAACAGGACTGTTTCAACCCAATTTACAATTTATTCTTATCATAATTTGTCATGTGAGTGCAATTAAAGGTTTTAAGTGCAGTAGCTGCCATTTGCCAGAAATTCCCATCAAACATACCATATACCAAGCCTTTGATCAGTGGCTCTTGAAATGGTTCTTCAGGCAATACAACTGAAGAACCATTTCAAGAGCCACTGACTCAAGGAAAGACAAAGGCTCATCCTAATACATAGCAGCACACAGATGAATCACATGGCAGCTACAGCACTTACAAGGTCCTTCTTGTGAGACAGCACTCCTGCTTCACACAGTATGTGCCCATATTTACACAGGGCAGACATATGATTCCACTATTATTCCACTATTTAACTCCCAGACAGGGTTTGGAGGAAGGTGGCGCACTCCCTTCCAAGGAACCCACTGAGCTCAGTGTTTCATATTGTGCAGAAAGATATGTGTTAATACTAACATAGCTCATGGCTTCCAGCCTTGCCAGGTATAGCATTATTAGCAGAGGTTAGACGTCCTTTATATATAGAAAAGGTTGGACGGCCTTTACTAGTATGTTGCAGCAAGCATACTGCCACTACGTAGGCCAAATTTCAATTCTATTTTTGTTTCTTTCCTCAATCAAGAAGAAAAGCTCTCCTGGAAATATTAAGGTCTCAAACACCTGTGCACTATATTTGCAATTGTTGCTATTTTGAGAGGATGATATCAACAAAGCTTAAGGGTCCACAGTGCAGCCTCTTCAGAATTTTGTTCATTACCTCAAAAGTGAATTCAAAATACTGTGATAAAAGGGGAATACAATTACCAGTGCACAAAAAAAAACAGCAGTACACGCTAAAGTGAATTCCGAAAACCAGCGCATGAATACCCAATCAGACAATGAAATAAGAATGACCGCACAACGAGACAGTTTTTGCGAAGGGTATTAAGCTGGATCATTGCATATACGCCGGGTACATGAAATGCACCATTATCTGTAGGAAGAGTAGCATTTTGCTTGGAAGTGAGAAAGAAGAAAGAAACCCCAAGCGTGGGTAAAAAGGTAAGAACCAAAAATGCAAGCATTTTAGCTGTGCACGCACAAAAAGCAGACATAGACACGGATGTATATTTATTAATCCTTTCCCTCGACGATGGCCAGTGCACGTTTAGTGTGAAAAAAAGAAAGATTAAAAAATATACATCCTTGTCTACCGGAGACACCAAAGTTAAAATTTCGAACAGAATAAATCAGATATGTAAATTACTGTCAGATGCTATCGCTAGGAAGCGAAGGACATCTTTTGGCCTAATACCTATAGATATTGTTGACATTTGTTATGTTTATGGCGCCCCCTGTTGGTTTAAGAGAGAAAACTGGCGGCAGGCAAAAGCCACCTTGAACTTTGCATGGGGAAATTGTTTTTGCTGTAACTTTGTTTCGAATTAAATTCATACTAACTTTTTATAAGCATAATAAAGCTAAGCTACAGCTGATTCTTGTGACCAATTAGATCAGGAAAGATTTCTGGCCAGAATTTTAAGCAGATTATGTGGTCGGTAACAGAACTACTGTAATATTTTGCCTGCCCGAAAACACGATGCGTTCCTGACTCATCATAGGTCAACATCATTATAGGATTTATACCTATCGCTCCTCTATCCACCCTGGCTTGTTAGCTCGTTGGGCAAGAGTCATGATAGTAATATCGAAGGTCACCGTTGGAATTCGGCGAGCAAACAGGTTTTTTTTTCAACACAAAAGGGCGGGCCGCATTCTCCAGGGAAGGATGTAATAAATATACAAGAATATTTCGTTCACTTCTTTTTCCATGGATGAGCAGAGGCAGGCTAAAGAAGTTGGCAAAAAATTGTGCATGGAATCTCAAGCAAGAAGAAAAGGAGAGGAAGGCGGAAGAGGTGGGAGGAGGATGAAGAGCCGGAAGTGACAGAGGGGAGGAGGGAGGGGGAGGAGAAGGGAAGGAGGAAGAGGAGGGGGAAAAAAATAACAATGAGATGTAAATTCTAACGAATCATTTGAAGCATACAATGTTTGTTGCACCAAGGAAGCAGAAAAGAACAACAAATGCAGTAGTCATTAGTAGGAATTAGTTTATGGTTCCCTGTTATTAACAATAAGATCATGATTTCATTGATTTTTTTAAGGAAAAAAAAAATAAATCTGTCCCCATTGGACAATGACATAGAGTTGACAATCCTACATTGGAATTAAACCCACTTACTAACCTTCAAGAAAACATTGTTAGGTTTGAGAAAAACTAAGAAGAAAACAAGTTGGTTCAGTAAGCTGTGAAAACTTAAGCCCTTGTACCTGCCAATGCTCGCTCTCTCTCCCCTACCAGGGTAACATACTGTCAGCTACTTACTCTGGGCAAAAGGTTTGATGAATTACGGTTTTGACAAATTGTAAAGAATACTTTCGTAGGTTTTGCCTAAAATTGTCACATTTGTCTCAATGATTTTTGCTGTGTCACTGCTACTTTGGCGTTCAGTCATGCTGCATGCACAATTGTGAATAGGATACAAGACTCCTGAATGTGATGCTCCAATTACCGAGCCACAACACTGGGATTTATTGTGGACAATTACATTCAACCAGATCTGCATCTCTAGACGTCTCTCACAATCCATTGCCTACTGTGAGAAACACACTGATATACACCAAACAAAACCGATGCTAAACAATAGCACGGCCAAACTGGGGGAATACGTTCTCTATTTCCTTCTTTGTCCACATTTTTTTGATCTTTTTCTCCTCATTCTTTTGAGGTGCTTTCACTTCAGAGCTCAATCACAAGCATGAATAAAACAAAAAGTTTTCAGTTGAGAGAGATAAAATTCCAGAGTTATTAAAGTGACTTATTTTGAGGTATGAAGGTCGTACGCAGGATTTTTTTTTTTTTTGGTGGGGGCCCGGGGGTGGGGACTTCGAAAAAGTGGAACTTTTCGAAAAAAAGTTGACCCTTTGGGTTAAAGTTGAACATAACCCCCTAATATGGTCCTTTTGCAAATTTTATCACCAAAAAAGTGGACTTTGTCAATTTTTTTCTCCAAATTTTTAAAACTTTTATAAAAAAAAAATCAGCAAAAAGTGGGCCTTTTTCCCCTTTTGTGGGAATTTGGGGGTGGTGTGTGCACCCCCCTACATATGGGCCTGGATGTATGACATCAATACAATGGGCAACTAACCCCCCCCCCCCCCCAAAAAAAAAAAAAAAAAAAACCCCCCCCCATTGTTTAGTTGCTTTTTAGTGGGGTCTTGATTTTGGTTTGGGTGAGAATGTGTGGCTAGGATTCCGAAAGCTGACCCCAAAATACACCAATTAGATGAAAATAGAACCCAAATGTATAATGTGGGTGGGTGATGCAAGGCCGATTTTGTCCACTGCACTTACTAAGTATAGCATTAGCAAAGCTAAGAAGTTGTTGGAACTCTCATGGAAATTTGCTTTAATAGTAAATTTGATATAAAGGGGCCAATTATTTAAACACACAGAAAAAAAATACTGGAAAAAGCCACATAGATTAATTACTATGAGCATTATATTTGTCTTGTACGTGCAATAAGTCGTAATTGATATTTTGGGTAAAATTTATTTTCTTGATTTTGAAAGTAAAGGTAAAACACACATCTCAAACTATAGTACTATTCTGAAATTGTGAATAGGCTCAAGGACTTCATGTAAGCAAAACTGCAATGACCAAGCCCTTTACAAAAGGGCCATTCTTCGGGATGTCACACACGTTTTGTCATGAGAGGCAAATAAAGTTCGGTCACATGTGTGACTTTCAGAAGAATGGCCCAAAATTGGAATTTTTTTGGACAATCAATCAGATATATACATGTAGCTCTAGTTCTTTATCTCAAAATCCGTGTCTACTATGAGCAAGCCATCCCCGACTATAAAACAAAAATGTATGCTAACAATACGCAAGGCCATCTGGCACGCTTTTCTTCTCACTTCCTTATTTTGTCACATTTTGTTTCATCTTTCTTCCTCATTTTTTTTAAGCTCACAATGTGAATAAAACATAAGTGTTTTTAGTTGGATCATACCTTGTGAGAGATACAAAAATTTCAGTTATTAAAGTGAGTTTGATTTTGAGGTATGAGATCAATACAATAACTTGAAGTTATGAGCCCCATTCATACAGACCTCTAAGACCAGGTTTATTCAATTTTTACAGGTCCTCTAATTTGTTTGTATGGCCACTAGGACCCTAGACCCAGAGTTATTGACCCCCCCCCCCCCGAGTTACTGCATGTACACTGTCATTGTTGCACGAGTTGGTTTCACCGGTTCAGATGCAACAATTATTCATGACTTTCTGGCTGAAGCTGGCCTTATATGGCACAACCACTCCCACAAAATGTGCTCTAACCAATCTCATTCCTCACACACACCCACGTAACAATTTGTTTCACATCTAACCAGGACTCTATAAATTAATTTCGTACTGATGCAACATTGTCAGATGGGAGACCCCCAACTCTCTTGAAGTTTAACCCCCTGGGACTACCAAGGGTTATCTGATCTGGGGGGGGGGTACTCAGTGGAAAAGGGTAGGTACATATGTGCCGCCGATATGGGTCACATTTTCACGCCTTACTATAACAATGGGTCATTTTTCCCACCAGGCTACTATAAAGATGGGTCACTTTTTGAGGTCATTGCTACTATATAAATGGGTAAATTTTTCAATTTTTGGTCGCATTTTACTATGAAAATGGGTCTATTTTTCCGATGTTACTATGAAAATGGGCTGATTTTGCTAAGATTACTATGAAAATGGTGCGAAATTTCAAAGCCAACTATATAAATGGGTCGAAATTTCGAAACCAACTATATAAATGGGTCATATTTTTGTACAATTTGGTCACTATAAGCATGGGTCGATTTTTTTACCCGGTGGACGCACACCCGTACCCAATTTTGGGTAAGTACCCCCCTCCCCCCGGGTATCTGATTCGTTGGTCACAAAGTTACACATCTAATTAGCCTATCAGAAACTTGGTATGAAAAGCTTCAAGGTGCATATACAGATATAAAGATTGTCTATTTTGATGGGTTACTTAAGCTTATAAATGTTGTAAGCCAATCATAGAAACCGTAATAAAGGTTTCAGTAAGCCTCAGGTTAATCAAGCAGCATAAACTCAAACTACTTCAATGGCTAACCACTGTGAACAATGTCCTTGCGACTCATGATGCATACGCAGCAATCAATGAGCGATTTGCGTCACGAACATTTTCGCCATGTCCACTGCCTTCAATTTTTCTCTTTTTACCCTTTTCTTTGTCCAATCTTCTGTTACTGAAGTTGAAAATTGATTGTGTGGGGGGGGGGGGGCACAAAGTGAAACATCATGAAATCTATCGGCTCAGACGACACAAGCCTGCACGAGGGCTTAAATGGGCGTGACGTCACAAGGCCTTTCAGGTCTGTTTCTGGGGGGCATGACTTGGGCTAGATTTAAATGCACATTAATTAGTTTCACTTATCGTCCGATTTTCTTTTTCTTCCTGCCGTTGGCTGCACTTGCAGTCTGTAAGCCAACGTGTGTTTTTTTCCAATCTCTAATCGGACGTTTTGGCATATTTCTTTTTTTGCATCTGAATTTAATTACAGGTGTCATTCCTCATGCAACCAATTCATCCCTCTCTGCTTACAACATAATACCGGAGATTTTCATGCCCTCAAAAGCGGCTCTAGCTACCATTCACACATGTAAAAGCTGGGTTGGTGGCGTGACATTGAGAAGCTGAATTTTAATTGTGCTAATGTTGTCGGTGTACACACAGACGGAAAATATATACAGGAATTTCTGTTTGTCGGTAAGAAACCAAATCTGCAATAAAAGATTAGTTAGGTGTTTTGTAGGTTTTGGCCATCGGTTTTCTGAGAACTTATGTCCAAAAGGTTTGACCCCACCAAAAAAACATAAGTAAAATGAAAAAAGATAATATAAAACTACCAAGCGCACCAATTGGATTTACACGATCGTAAAATATGTCCCCCCGGAATGTCGCGATCACTAAACAGGTGATAAATGCAACTACTGTATAATGTCTACATACCAACAATATGAACCCCACCCAGCCCCCTCCCCGACACCCATCCGTCCCCCTCCCCGACAACCATCCTCCCCTCCACTAACCCCTCATCCGTTCCCTGCCTCGCACCCCCCCCCCCCCCTCGGACCTACTGCTCGCCCCTACCTCCCCGAGACCAAAAAACCAAAACGAACCAACCCACAATAAAAACCCCTTCACCCGAGTCCAAACACCAAACACCACAAACCTTCCCCGAGAACACCAACACAACCACACACCTCCCCTACCCCACCCATCCCTACCCCCCCAACCCCTAGAACCACTAACAAACCACCCCCGCCCGAAACACCACCCCTCCCCGAAACCCCACCCCTCCCCCCGCCACAAGACCCACCACTCCCTCACCCGAGACACTCCAACCACCCCCCTCCCCGAGACACCCACTGCTCCTCCCAGACACTCATCACCGCTCCCCCTCCCGAGCCACTCACCGCTCCCCTCCCCTGCCCCTATCCACTCCACCCCCCACCCCTCCCCGAGAACCCCACCCCTTCCCCTCCCGAACCCCACCCCTTCCCCTCCCCGCACCCACCGCAAGTTTACTCTCATAGCCCTGTATACGGACTCCGTAAATCGGATCGACTAAGGAGCCAATGTGATAGATTCTCTGTGCATTTGACTTTTTCCCCTACTCTTCTTTTCCCTGACGGAAACCTGGGGGAATGAATTACATGGTAGTAGGGTTTCCCCTCCTAAATATAACCCAGTTGGCTCCGTCTAGCTCATCCCTGAAAAAGATATGCCCAAATGTCCAGGGTTAAAACTGGACGTACATATGGACGTAGGCCATTGGGGACAAAAATCATGCTGAGTGTCTAGGGGATTCCTTACCACTACTTAGCAGAAGACCGGGGGGGGTGCCTCTATGGTTTAACAATTTTAAAGACGTGGATTTTTTAATTCAATTTCTTAAACTATAAACTATTAAAAAATACAAAACAACAATACAGTAGAATATTTCAAAAAACTTTTAAAAATATTTTTATAGTTAGGGCTCTTGCCGAAAATGCAGTGCACCGCACAGCGCGCGCTGTCCGTACTTCCCTCCTATTCCAATTTCTTTGTTAAGGCCTGTTAAAGTCCTCGGTGATTATCGATCTTTCATTCATCAATCGGGGAGCGCGGACTCCTGACTTGTGCAATGATGCAGCCACGACATGCAAATGAACTGTTCAATATCATATCGCATATTAAATTGACTTTTTCACACTACCGGGATCACCTACTATCCTGAATTATAATCATGGATTACAATGCTGTACAGCTGATTATTATTTGGGGCACTGTACGAGCTCCCACCAGATTGTTGTTTATGATGACCTCGCTTGTTATGATCATGGACGAGATCACGAGTTGTAATTCATGATGCCCAAACGGGGGCCAGCGGGATAGGCGATCTGCATGATTTTTTAAACATGAGTTGTAAGTTGTGTGTAAGCGGCCCGATTTCTCAGTGAAATAACTGAAAATTGGTTAAATCAACAAAACTGTTACACTATATGCCCGCTTACTTCATGATTTCATTAGGAAAAGGGAAGTTCCTTTCCCCGGGAAATTTAGGCCATCATAGTAAAAAAAGGTAACTTCTACCGTGATGACACGTGTTCATGTGGCCTGGGCGTCTCATCTCTAAAATAGAGCGGTCCGTATGAAACGTAATCCCTATTTGCTCCATAAAAGACGCATTGCACTATTCCAGGCTAAACTTATGATTTTCTCCGCAAATAAATTAGCAAGTTTGATTTTGTTGATTCCAGTTGTCTAGAGTTGCTTATTTTTCGTTAAAATCTGCAGCTAAATGAAGTAAAGTCGGCAAGCATTCAATTTGATCAGCAAGCCCCGACTGAACATCGGCCGATAAATTTTCATGAAAAATCCCATATTTTTGATAGCAGCCGGCCACAGGAGTGGCCGATGCAGTGAAGCTTGAAACCAACAATTACCATGCAAATCCATTACGGTTTTCATCTTTCGCTGTCATAAACTGTTATTGTTTGGTAAATATACTATAAAATACAACTGCCGGTATAAATTATACAGCCTTTTAAATTATTACGAGCTTCCTTTTAATTTGTTCATTTATGCCGTCTATTTACATATCCCCTATATTTCACCCATGGATTGAATGGTACTGGTCCCAAACAACATCTGTCTTTCATTATATGTTAATTAGAAATAACCAAAACAAACAATAATGAAACAGAAACTGAAGTCGAAAGTATTTTTAAATTATTTAAAAAAAGTTATAAACATTGGATAATAAAATTATAACGTTGTTATAATTGCTAAAATTGTCCTTTTTCATATTTGCGGATTGTAAAATGGAAAAAAATTAAGCTAGACTACCAAACAACCTGGGCTATTGAACACGGCGACTGTATCACCCCCGTCGGCTTTGAATCTTGATTCAATATTTAGCCTAATTACGATATTTTTAAAAATTTTAACAATATTTTTATTTTTTTTATGTGTTGTCTTGGGATCTTTTGAGTAGAGAGTTTTCATGGTCTTAAAATACTAAATCTTTAGCCGGCTCAGCTTTTTGACCATGCACGGCATATGTGATTGCGACTAGCCAGATGTAAGTCACCATTTCACCTCCCGATCGTGCCACGGTTGGCTTCAACAAATTTCATCAGATAATTTTTGTCAGATTACGATTAAATTCACATCATTCGTTTCTTCATTTCTAAATAAATGCCTTGCATGTGTGTTGAGGGGGGGGTCCTGGGTTAGCAATTTTTGGGCAGCAATTTGAGGGTTCAGAACGCGATCTGATCGAAATCACTTCCCTGGGTCCACTTCAACCCACTTGTCAAGTTTTTGGACAAAGGCGCCCATACATTGACGCTCTCAAATGCATTGTGTGCAAGTAGTTTCCACTAAGTTTACTATAATAAATCAAGATTATATCATTATGGTTTTATATATTTGTTTTTAAACGTTTCCGTTACTAAAGGACTGGCCTATCAACGACATAAAACTTAGACCATGATAGCAATATTTTGTATTATTTCTTGGGCCCCAGTTCTTGCTTGATCACATCATGCAAAATCCGTTGGAAAGCCACTGGCAACGTATTTGTAGACCTTGAACCCCAAAGTAACCTACACTGAAAACAAAACCAAAAAAATTAAAACTCGAAACAGAAGCCAAATCAACTATCGCAAACATGAAATCATTATCACACATTTTTTTTGTTTATTTACATTATAGATTCATTTCCTCATATTTTACTCTATTTGCGTGTATCCGTTACACTACAATGCTACAGACAAAAAGATAAAAGGTAAGTTCTGTACATGTACAACCTTTTTGGGCTTGACTTGGATAAAAAAATAAAACAAAAAAGAATGTCAGTTTGAACAATCGCATATGAAAATTCCAAGGCATTTTGCGAACAAACATTTCAAAACGATATCCGGCACTTCCCACTCACTCCCCTGAATACTTTGGCGTAGTTATAATTCAAGGCAACACCTAATTAGCATAACAGCTGCGTGCACGTACAGACACCACAAGATTTCCAGCCTCCAACTTACTGTGACCAATTCCATTCTGTTCTCTGAGCAAAGTCATGGCAACTTAACAAAACTAAAATGAAATGGTTTGTAAATAATCCTTGCGCTTGACAAAATCCGTTTTTCTCTATAACCGATTTTTTGTATCAAATCGCAGTAATACTTCTCGAACAAATCACAAACGTGATTTGACCCTTTTCTCAAGACGCTAACGTGTGTTTCTTAAAACAATTTTTCTATTAACGTTCACCCACCTGGGAATTCCCCGTGTTTGCATTAAGGTAGGGGAGGGCAGTTTGCAGTTCTTATTTTCTATTTTTTTTTTTAACTCAAGTTCGCCTCCCAGTCGGGAAAAATTGTAAAATCATTTTAAAACAAATAGGCCTAGATTAGACAAAACTTATGGGTGAAAACAACACATCAGACGCTATAGCACGATGACATGGTTATAGAAAATGCGTTCCCGCCCTTGCCAAATGTAGCGCAAATATTATCAAATGTTCGACAATTAACAGTGCGACATTCAAGCCCGGCACGCCTAGTAGCGCGACGAGCCAAGAATTCTCCCGTGAACGAAAGTTGCAAGAGAAGTCATGTCATAACACACAAAGTAAGGTAGACACTGCGAACTTTCATCTCTTATTTTATTTGTAATGTCAAGCATATAGGAAGAATAATTTGTTAAACGGGATTTTGATCAGCAGATGCACGATGTTTAGCAAGTGCCCTCCGATATTTAGGGAAATCACATCGAGTGTTTCATTCATGTTTTTATGGAACCTTAGATTTATACTACCTTAATTACTAATGCCATAACACCTTTGTAATAGTGATGAATGTCGAATAAATTGCCAAATCCCCGCTTAAAATGCGGATCGACGATATATTTCCACAACCTTCAAGTTGTAAGTAAAGATAAGATTACGGTCGCCCATGAACACGATTTGTTTTTTCATTGCTTATTTACCGTTTATCATTATTTGATGATAGCGCTTTTTTCCCTACTCGTCGATTTTTCATTGACATTTGCAACACATGAAGAAACGCGCACATAGCCATTGCAAAGTCTTCAATTATAATATTAATGCACGCCAGGCCATGTGTAATATTTTACCATTGTCGTCAGAAAAAATCGAATTTTTTATTTTGCGTGTTATGCTATATGCCCCCCTATTAATATCAATCTTAAATCAAACGTTTGTAAGATATTATTTGGCTATACTGGTTTGCATCTGAACATTATTTGGGTGGGGAAACCTAACGAAAAATTCTAATAATAGAGCTGAAGTCCGGGCTGAGTTTTCCAACATTATGTACAACTTGGAAACACGTGTGGGGATTAGCCGTGACGGTTGCTCGAGTCACTCTGGAGAGTCGTTTGGCCTCTTTGAACAACCTCGCCTTGCATCTTCATCCGCATCGAGCTTTAAAAGGTAATATTATAAAACCATCTACTAAACTAATTAAAGGATTACTACGTTGGTATGGAAAAGAACGAATGAAAAGTTGCTGTGGTTTTTTTAATTTTTTGGTTTAAAACAAAAAAATGCAATATTTTTCCATTGGTGAATTACCCCCGACAGTAGTATAGAAATATAATTTATGATTTAGAACAAATTCTGGCATTAATAAATACAAAATGAAAAAAAAATAAAAAATTTACAAGTGTTAAGTTGCTTTTTGTATGAATTCCGTTGATTGTTACAAAGATGTAATTCAAGGGTTTAGATTTTCGACATCAATAAAATAATGCTCCCGAGGTTTTTATTTCTGGCCATGCTGTATTGATCGATTTGGTGCGCATCATTTAAAACGACCGTTTAGCAATACAAATAGTGGGAGGAGTTCACTTGAGATTTGACGGCTTTTACGCCTCGGGCCAGCCGTTAAGGCATGGGTTGTTCATCAATGCGTGTATAATCGCCGATTTTACGGCCGCTCCCTCCTGGGTTTACTGTGTACGCGCATCTGGCCCTGGACTCTCCCACGACTCCTGTCTCCAGCGCGTCGCCTTTTCGCACGAAAGCCCTTACACACCTTAAATTTTTATGCACATTTATTAATTTAAGTATCTGCCACAATTTTGGTCATTGTGCTTTTTTCAACAATACCAGCATTTCCAGTAAGCCCATGTTTCAAAAAAAAACCAGCACAGCAGCAACCACAAGAGCAAATAATACTTGCAGTTGAAATATAAACATGGACCAAGAGGCCTACTAGCAATCAACCACAAGAAGATAACGATTTAGTTGAACTACACGAGCAGCGTCACGGTCTGCCATAAACCCAGGTTTGTGATGGCAAGGAAATCCTAAATTTAGACATCATTTGGTTCAACATATCAGGCCTGAAACTCTTTAATGAAATTCTAATAGTGTATGTTATCAGCATATATTGTGATTCCAACCCTTGGAGCTGAAGAATCAACGCACTGTAGGTATTTTTAACTCTTTTTAACGGACGAGGATAAGATGTACAGAAATGGCCATGGTAACACATAGACCGTCCCACATCAAAGATCAAAGGTGCAAATTGGTTTGTGGGTTGGCAGTTTGGTATTACTGGGATCAATTTTCTTTTTTGTTTGCCCGAGTTGCTATAATTGCATGAGGCTTGGCACCAGTGTCTGCATCACCAATTGATTTGACAGAGTAGTGGAGGACATGAATCCTGCTATTCAAGCTTCTAAGTCTTTTGGCATGCCACATTGAATCTCTCCAAGTTTGGGTAAAGGCAGTTAGAGGTGGTAAGCAACTAAGCATGCAGTGTTGTGCATTAAAGCCAACAGTTAGCTGACATTAAATTACTAAACTAAATTTAGTAAATAGGTTTGGACTCTGACAAGCATCCGATCTGTGGTGGTACTAAAATTTGTAACTGATCAGCCTCAATCCCACCTCATTAAAACCTGAGATTTGGTGTCATTAGAAGCCTTGTATTTTTCCCTCATCTCATCTGAAAAATATTTCAGTTTACTATTTAAAGGTGCTTGTTCCGATTTATATGTATTGTGTTCTCTACCTGATATGAGAGCCTGGCACTTGCACGTACACCTCATCAAGTACCGTGGGAAACAAACTTGCGGTTTTGATGGTAGACGCAATAATGCATGTTGCAAAGCCCTATTCAATACTGTGCTAATATTGATGGTTAACCACTAAAACGGTGGTTTTTTGTTTATATCTTGGGAATGAAATGGATTTGAGGGCTCAAATTTCAGGACGACGATGAGAAAAATACGGCCTTTCATCTGATATCAAAATCGATACTACTTCCGGGTAAATCAGGGGGGTCCCAAAGATGATCGGAACATGCACCTTTAACCGTTCTGAAGCTATAAGTTAAAGTATGCATTGCTTTTTGGTTACTGGAAATTATCTGTAATACACACAACCACTGCTCTCATTAAAATTTTATGTTAGTTGGTGATGGTCTTTCCTATGAAACAGAAAATGATAGGTTGGAAAAAGGTGAGCACCTTTAACATCCCTGCCCTCAATGTGTACCCCTATTATACGCCTCACCGTATCAGTTTCTAGACTGCCCGGTATAGTGGAGGACTGTAGTGTGCAAATCTCATGTGAGTGCAAAATCTGGACAAAATTGTGAATTTTGGCACAAAAGTACTTTATGCATTGATAATCAAGAAATTGATGGAAGCACTTGCCACACCCCCTTCATGATCTCCAGCATGGATTTCAAGGTTACACAGGGGTCAACCTTTTAAAATGTTCCTATTGTGTAAAAAAGCACACCATGACATTTGTCTGGTTACAAGGATTCCAAAAAGCAGTTAAATATCCCAAACGCCAAGCAAAATGATGCATGTTATGGGGGCCGCCATATTTTATAGGTTTTGTAGATTCCTCTTCTGTTGTTGCAGCACCATGTGATTATGTCGAAGGCGTACAAGAACTCGACAAACACAGGATTTCCATAAAAGTTTAAATAATTTAAAGCAGCAGTACTGGAATTTGACGGCAGATAATTTTGGTGAAAATTTCACTTTGATTCTAATACCGAAAAATAAGTTAGGTTGTTTGTGGTCAAGTGTACCAAGACCCAGGCACCATAGTAGGGAAAAGAACTTGCCCCTTCTGAAATTTTGAGTTTTCAATTTTGAGAAATTGTTGTAAACAAC
>JAMKCH010041104.1:0-35270 GCA_023653785.1 Ophioderma brevispina | reverse complement strand
GCTAAGTTCTGGAGTCATGTTCTGTCGGCTGCGGTCATGTCGCGAAGCTTGAATTTATAATTATTTCTCCTTTGAATTTTAAGTTCGGGGTTGTAGCGACTAGGAGCGGAGTCGTCGCAAAGATTCACACTTTTGAAAAGGTGGCTGCGGCGGCGCGCGAAGCTCTGTGTTGTAGTAGCCACTGGCATCGGCGGCGTCGTAAAGACCTACTGTTGGGGAAATCGGGGTTGGGTGTAATTTTGAAGCTCAGGGTTGCAACCGCTGGCAAGCGGCGGCGTCGCGAAGCTTCCCACCGTTTAATAAGGTGGCTGCGGCGGCGCGCGAAGCGTTGGGTTGCGCCACTGGCACGGCGGCTCGTAACGACCTACTGTTGGGGAAATCGGGGTTGGTGTAATTTTGAAGCTCAGGGTGGCGCCGCTGGCAGCGTCGACGTCGCGAAGCTTCACCTTTTTAAAATCGGAGCTGCTGTGCGCGATATCCAGAGAAATAGGACATATATCTCTTTAGAATGTGTTATCTCCTAAACACTAACCCCTCATAATACATATGTATAAAAAAGCTAAGTTCTGGAGTCATGTTTTGTCGGCTGCGGTCATGTCGCGAAGCTTGAATGTTATAAGCATGTTCTTTGGAATTTTAAGTCGGGGTTGTAGCGACTTGGGAGCGGCTCCGTCGCAAGATTCACACTTTTGAAAAGGTGGCTGCGGCGGCGCCGCGAAGCTCTGGGTTGCAGCCACTGGCACGCGCGGCGGCGTCCTAAACTTACCCATTCAAACGTGCTGATGGGCGCCCGCGAAGCTCTGGGTTGCAGCCATTGGCAGCGGCGTGCGTCGTAATACCGACTGTTGGTGAAATCGGGGGTTGAGGTGTATTGTGAACTCAGGGTTGCAGCCGCTGGCAGCGGCGGCGTCGCGAAGCTTCACCTTTTTAAAAAGGGGCGGCGCCGCGAAGCTTTGGGCTTCAGCCACTGGCAAGCGGCGGCGTCGTAAAGTCTTACTGCTGGTAAAATGGGCGAAATGGGTGTTGGATGTAATTTTGTTGAATCTCAGGGTTGCAGCCGCTGGCAGCGCGGCCGTCGCGAATCTTTCACTTTTAAAAAGGTGGCTGCGGCCGTCCTCGAAGCTTTGGGTTGCAGGCACTGGCAGCGGCGGCTTCGCGAAGCTTCACCTTTTAAAAAGTGCTCGGGGGGGCGCCGCGAATCTCTGAGTTGCAGCCACGGCAGAGCCGGCGGCGCCGTGAGGACTTAATATTGGTGGAATCGGGTTTGGTCTAATGTGAAGCTAGGGTTGCAGCGCAGCCGCTGGCAGGGCGTCGCCGCGAAGTTTAGAAATATAAAATAATATATAACTAAATTTATAATAATATATTAAAATAACACACAATTGGCTGCATCGGGGATTTCAACATCGGGTTGGGCAGCCAGTGGCAGCGGCGGCTGCCAGCGAAGCCCTACGTTCCTGAAATCGGGTGTAATTTTAAGCTCCCCAAGGGTTGTAGCCAATGGCAGCGGCGGTGTCGCGAAGTTTTAGACCTAACTACAAACGAAACTGTTAATGTTAGATTGGTATTTAAAGAATGACCCTCTTCACCGTTTAGTTGAGAAATTTTAGTTTTGCTTAACGGATATATATATGTGTATTTAGAAAACATGTTAATGATTAAGAGTTTTTGTTCGTCATCATTTTGCGTTAGAAGGTGAAGATATGTTTACTAGAGTTATTTAAAAAAACAGTTAAATACATGATGTCCCCTTTGGAACTTAGGGTTAAAGGTGTTTGATGTGGGAATGTTATGAGGCGAACATGTACTACATTTGAGAAAATATGTTATTTTTGAAAACATGTTCCATGATAACATTTTGCGTTCGTCATCAATTGGGTTAAGAAGTTTTTTTATATCGGACCTTCCTACCACTTTAAAGACGATTCATCTTCACTCTGTTGTGGACATGTTAAAGATGGGAGTCTGTGTTCGTTCATTGCGTTAAGAAGGGTAAATATTTAATCGGGCCACCCCCTTTAAAGAACGAACCATGCTCTTCACCCTGTTGTTGTCGTTTTCGTACTATTGCGTCAAGAAGGATAAACTGTTAGATTGATTATTGTTTGATTTTGGCATGTTGTTAAGCGAAAATGTCACTCTGAGAAAATTTAGGGTGAAAGCAATTCAATCAGATTAAATTTTATATCTTAAATCGGAGGGCCTTCCTCCCCTTTAAAGAACGAATCACTTCACACCCTAGTTTGTTGAAGAAAATATGTTTATTTAGAAACCTGTTTAAATGATTAGAGTTTGTTTTTCGTCATGCATTAGGATAACTGATTATAATTGATTCTGTTTAGAATGATTACAAAGATCAAAGAGCATGGTGTTTTGTGGGGAAATTTTAAATGTTTTTTACGTAGAAAAGACGTTTAATTGCGTTTACAAAACATGTTTTACATGGTTAAGAGTTTATTTAAAAGAACGACAAATCTTCAACCCTTGTTGGTTTGAGAAAATAGGTCAGTTTGCTTAATGT
The DNA here is from genome assembly GCA_023653785.1 of Ophioderma brevispina. NCBI lineage: Eukaryota > Metazoa > Echinodermata > Ophiuroidea > Amphilepidida > Ophiodermatidae > Ophioderma > Ophioderma brevispina. Next base: position 32,749 of record JAMKCH010041104.1, on the reverse strand, counting down.
AGAAACACTTTATTACGTGATTTTTTTGGTTGAAGAAAATATGTTATTATAGAAAACAATGTTAAATGATAATAGTCCTTGTTCAACATCATTAAGTAAATTTTATACTTACATCGACTTTCCCCTTTTAAGAACGAATTATCTTCACCTTAGTTTGTTTGAACCTGGTTAAGATGATAGCGTGTTTTTTGCGTTCGTTCTCTGCGTTAGAAGGATAAATTGGGGTTTTTAGGGTGGGGTTTAGGGTGAAGGCATTCAATCAGATTAACCAATTTTCTTAATCGGGCGCAACCTTCACCCGTTGTTTTTTTGTTTTTTGTGGGTGTTGTTTGGTCTTGTTTGTTGACAGGGTAAATGCATAGAGTCGTGTTTCGTTCATTGTGGTTAAGGATAATACTTAATTCGGGCCACCCCTTTAAAGACACTATCTATGATTTGCTAAATAAGATATTAAAAAAATATTTAAAATTTTAGACAGCTTAAAATCGAAGGATTAAGTCTGTATGGACTCCAATTAGAATATTTTCCAACTGAAAAATTGACAAAAAGAAAGAAAACAGTAATGTTCAGAAATATGAATCCCCATTCATGTCCACATTGTAGCAATTGGTCAGTACGTACAGTAATGACTAAAATATCCGATTTTTGTGCCTTAGTAGGGTACTTTGCATGGCATGTTAGGATACCTACACTTGTTCCAAGAATTTTAGTTTGGAGGTGCGAAGGTATCATGCGCAGATTACACGGAAACTGGCTTTTGTTTGCGTTGTTAAAGATCGCGATCTCTAAGCCTGCTTCCTGCTTTGGCTGCAATGCCGATGTGGCGCGGATTTTTTCTTTGCGCCCAACAAGACACCCAATTTGAAAAGTGTTCCATCCCGTGGTGTTTCGGCGTGAATGGAAAATTAAGATCGGTGACCCTCAATCTATTTTAGAAATTACAAATTTTATCAAGAATTGTTTATATTTTGTAAGGCGATCCAAACGTCAAATTTTGACTTTTTCCCCCATAGACTTGCGTAGTTAAAAGGACACATAACCTTTTTTTTGTTTTGCTATAGCTCAAAAACACAGTCGGAGACCCCCATATTTTTATTTCAGATTCTACATCCTCACGTTGTAAATACCATATAATGTGAATCGAGAAATTTTTATCGAGTTGATGCACTAACAGGCAACGTCCAAACCCCTTCAAGCACGGGCATCCTCCCTTAAGAAGATCATCTTCACTCTTGCACACCCTTGTTTGTGAGAAAATTGTTATTTAGAAAACATGTAAAATGATTAGAGTCTGATTCGTGTATTGCGTTAAAAGGATACAAATGATTACCCATATCAAAGAGCTTTTGTCTTCTCTTAAATAAAACATTTTTTTTTGGAGTTTGCTCTTTACATAAAACCGAGGTTTAATTAAGAAGATAACTTTAAAGAACCACTCACTTCACTTCTTCACCTTTCTTTCTTTGTTTAGAATTGATGAAAAAACTAAAACATGTGACATGTGACTGAGTTTAGTTTAAAAGAACGACTCATCCTTCACCCTTGTTTGTTTTGAGAAATGTTAATGGTTGTTATTTGAGAAACGATGTTAAATGATTATAATCTGTATGCGTGTTTATTGAGTTTATGATGCAAAGTATCAAAGAGCTTGTGCTTCTTTATTGTGTTTGTTGCTCTTAATTTAAACATAGGTTTATATTAAGAAGGATATTTTAAACACCACCCATTTCCCGTCCACCTTGTGTTTAGGTAGAGAACATTAGAAAAAAAAATGCAATCATCAATTGGGGCGATTAATGAAGTGTTTACTATTTTAAAAAAAAAAAAAAAAAAAATTTAAACACCAAAAACCAAAACAAAAAATAAAAATCCCACCCACCTCCCCCGTCCCTCCCTTCCCTCCCGTTTTCCCACCTTCCCGCCGCCCGCGGCCCATGATCCGCCCCCCCCCCTTTCCCGTCACCCGCCCGCCTCCTTCCTCGTCGATCCCCGCACTAGACCACCCCCCCCCTCCCCCGATGCCCCCCCGCGCTCATTGCGCCAGCCCTCTTTCTACCTCTTTCTCCCCCCCCCGCCCCCCCCACGCCCCCGCGCCCCCGCCCTACACCCCCATCTATTCCCCGGCCCTCGGCCCCACAGTTGTCCCCTGGCCTCCCACAGCACCACGCTGTGTCCCCACCGACACCCCACCCGCACCCCTAGCCCTCCACAAAGCCCCTTCCTCCACCACCCACCCCGCCGCCCCCACCCCCTACCCCCCCCCCTCCCCCCCCGCACCCTTGCCCCCCCTGCTTCCCATCCCCCTCCCCCTCGGTACGCTTCGCCCCCCCATCCGGGGCCCGCGGCCCTTCGTCCCCCCCCGCCCGCCCGCCCCCCCCTTTCGGCCCGATTCCCTTTTCTCGCCCTCCCCCCTTCCCACCCTCTTCCCCCCACCCACCCCCTGCTCGCCTCCACCTCACCACCCCGTCACCAACCGCCCCCGGGCCCCCCCTCACCCACTCTCTTACCCCGCCCAGCACTCCCCGTCCCCCCTACCCTCCCCCCCCCCCCTTTCCCCCCCCACCACCCCACCCCCACCCCCCTCACCCACTCGGACCCGTCCCCCCCCCCCCTGTCCCCCCTCCCACACCCCCTCCCCGCAACATCCCCCACCCCCAGCCACCCTCCCCCCCACCCCCGACCCCACCCCGCTTCTCGCTCCGCCCCCCCCCCCCCCCCCTCCCCGCGTATTTCCACCCCCCTTCCCCGCTCCACCCACCCGCCCTCTTCCCCCCCGCATTCCCTCCCCCCCCGTTCCCCGCCCCCAACCCGCTCCCCCCAACACCCCCCCCCCCCCTTTCTCCTACCGCCCCCCGCCCCTTCCCTCCCCCGGCGCAGTGCTCCCCCCCCCCCGCCCTGTCTCCCCCCACCCGTCCCTCTGTCCACCCCCAACCCCCTTTTCCCAGTCCCCCCCCCCCCCCTTCCACCCCCCCCCACCCCACCCCCCTTTCCCCCCTCCCCCTTTCCCGCCCCCCCAAACCCCCCGTCCCCCCACCCCCTGCCCCTTCCCCCCCCACACCGACCGGTTTCCCCCCGACCCGCCCCCCCCCTTCTCCCCTCCCTCCTTCCCCTTCCTCCCCCCCCCCCCACCCCCCTACCGGCCCCCCCTCCCCGCCCCTTCCCTTTTCCCCCACCCCCTTCCCCCCCCCCCCCCGCCCAGCCCCCCCTCCCCCGCCCATCCCCTCCCCCCCCCTTTCCGCCCCTCACCCCCCCACCCTCCCCCTGCCTCCTCCCCCTGCGTGCCCATCAAAAGGTGTGACCCTTCCCCTCCCCCCAAACGACGCCTGCACACCCCCCCGCCGCCGCCCTCTCCCCCCATAATCCATCACCCACCCCCCCCCCCTTACTTCCCCCCCCCCCATCCCCGGCACCCTATCCTCCCCCTTCCCCTCCCTTCCCCCAAACCTGCTCGCCCCCCCCCCCCCTCCCCACCCCCCGCCCCTCCCCCCCCACCCCCCCCCCCCATCCCCCCCTTCCCCCCCACCCCGCCCTTTTCCTCCCTCCCCCCCCACGCATACCCCCCCTCTTTCTTCCCTCCCTTTCCCCCCCCCCCCTCGCCCACCCCGATTTCCCACCGCCCCCCCCCCCTACCCCCTCACCCTCCCCCCCCCTTCCCTGCCCCCCCCGCCCCCCGCCCACGCCGCCATCCCACGAGCATTCCCCCCCCCCCCGCCTGCCCTTTCCCTTTCACCCCCTAAACCCCGCCCCCCCCATAAACCCTTTTCCCCGCCCCCCCTCTTCCCCCCCCCCCCCCCCCCCCCCCTTTCCCCCCTCTTCCCCTCCCCCCCCCCCCCTCCCCCCCCCCACCACACCCCCTCGCCCCACCGCCCCCCCCGCCCCCCTTTCCTTCAACGCCCGCAACGCCCCCACCTCCCACCCCCCCCCCCCCCTCCTCAGCCAAACTTTCCCCCCGCCCCCCCCTCTCCCCGTTCCCCGCCACCTCCCCTCCCTTCCACTGCCCCCCTCCCTTCCCCCCCCCCCCCCCCTCCCGCTCCACCGCCCCCCCCCCCCCCCCCCCGCCCCCCCACCCCCCTCCCCCCCCCCCCCCTTCCATTCCCACCACCCCCCCCTCTCCAACACCTCTTCCCCCCCCCCCCTCCCCCATTACCCTCCCCGTTCCTGCAACCCCCACCCCTCCACTTCCCACCCACCACCCCCCTGAACTCCAGACCCGCACCCTTTAACCACATATCTATCACTTCTCTCACATCGTCCGCCTGACTCCGAGAGCCGATCCCCTTGCTCTCCCCACTGACCAACTATGACATCAGGTGACGGACGTCTATACCAGACCCACATGCAACAGACGTTTGGCGGCGGCGGGAATCCCCCTTTCTACACTCCTCTCACCGCCCCTCTCCGTCAATCCCCCTTTCATCGCTCCCCCCCCCCGCCGTCATCCCACCTTCCCTACACCGTTACCCTCCCCACACCCCCCTTACTTCCCCCCCCCTCTTCCGCCACCCCCCCCCTCCCCCCATCCCTCCCCCCCCCCCCCCCTCCCCCCTCCACCCCCCCTTACCCCCCCGTCCCCTCTACCCCCCCTCATTTCACACCCGCCCCACCCTGAATCCGCCACCTCCCCTTGCCCTTTTCCCCCCTCCCCCCCTATCTCCCCCCCCGTCCCCTCCCCCCTCCCCTCCACCCCCCTCCCAGTACTGGCTCTCTCGAGATGAGCAACTTACAACTTAGGGAGGAGAGGTCGGTCCCAGCAAGCAACGGGTGACGAACAAATTAGTGAGTAGAAAGGGATGGGAAAGTATACACCAGGTAGACGAAAAATTAAGTTATGAGGAGCGCTGAGTCAGCGATGGGGATTAAGATGACGAGAAGACTAGGTACAGCACCGGAAACACAAAATCTCCTAGAAAGGGCAGAATAACGATGGCGCACTTCCCGGCGCTGTTACCCTCCACACCCCAAACCCAACCACCACTCTCCCCCCCTCCTTACGCCTCCCCCCCCTCCCCAACTTCCCTCCATCACCCCCTACGCCTCCACCCCTCCCCTTCCGATGCCCCAGCCCCTCACCCACCCCCCATTCCCCCGCCTCCACCTCCCCGCTCTCCGCCCCCCCCCCCTCCCGTACCTTCATCCCTCTAATAATTGCTTCCCTCCCGCCCCCCGCCACCCCCTCGACCCCCTCCCACTTCCCACCACCCCCCCCCGCCCACGCCCAACCCCATCCCAACTCCCCGCCCCCCTCCCTCCCCTCACCCACCCCCCCCATCCCCCCCCACTCCCCTCCGTCCCCCCCCCCCCTTCCCCCCTCTCCCAACATCCCCACCCTCCCCCCCCCACCCTCCCCCGTCCCCCCGCCCCCCCCCCCCCCCCCCCCCCCCACCACCCCTCGAAACGCGGCCGGCACCCTCCAGTTCCCCTTACCCCCCCCCCCCCCCCCTTATTTTTTTTCACCCCCCCCGCCCCCCACTTCCCAACCCCCTCTCCCTCTTTACCCCCCCCCATACCCCATAACACCCCCCCACCACAACCCGCCACTCCCACCCCCCCACCCTTCCCTCCCCACCCCCGCCCACCCGCCACCCCTCGCCCCCCCCCCTGCCCCCCCCCTCTCCCCCCCACACCCCCTTCGCCCCCCCTTCCCCCCCCCCCCCCCTCTGCCTTCCCTCCCCTCGCCCCCCCACCCCCGCCCCGCCCCCCTACCCCCACTCACCCCCCCCCCCCCCCCCCTCCCCCCCCCTGCTTCTTCTTTTTTTGACTCGCTGTAACTTTCTATACAGCTCTTTTTCGGTACTTTGTGTAGCTAAAAGCTCTAAGCTCCGCTCTGCCTGACTTCCCTTTAAAGACGATCATCTCACCCTCGTTTGTTGACATTTAATGAAGTCTGTGGTTCGTTCATTGGCGTTTAAGGATAATACTAATCGGCCACCCCCCTTTAAGAACAACTCATCTTCCATCCTAGTTGTTTGTGCCACCACCCCCTTTAAAGAACACCTCATCTTTCACCCTATTGTTTGTTGACATGTTTTACATACTAGAGTATGGGTGTTAGAAATATTAAAAGCCAAAAGAGCAATTGTCTTTGTGGGGAGTTTAATGTTTTTTGTACGTGAAACTCAATTTAAAGAAAGAACGACTAATTTTCACCCTAGTTGTTGAGAAAAAATGTTACTAGTAGTTATTTTAAAACATGTTAATAATATTGAGGGTGGGAAATGGATACTGTCAATGTTGTTAGATTTTGGAAGGTATTATCGAAAATGTACTCCATTGAGAATATATGGTTATTTAGAAAAAACATCTAAATCATAAGTTTTGTGTCGTCATCATTGCGTTAAGAATTTATATCTACTTAAACGGAAACTTCCCTTAAAAGAACGACCAGCTTCATCACCCTTGTTTTTGACATGTTACAGATAGAGTAATTTGTTAGAAATGAATAAAGAGAAACAATGTTAAATTATAAGAGTTTTAGTTTCGTCATCAATCGCGTTAAGAAGTTCCTTAAATCGGTCCTTCCCCTTTAGTAACTACTCATCTTCACCTCGTTTGTTGACATGTTAGATGATATCCTGATGTTTCTTCATTTGCGTTAAGAAGGATAAATACTTAAATGGACCAGCCCCCTTTAAAGACCACTCATCTTAACCCTAGTTGTTTGTTGACATGTTAAATGATGAAGTACGGTGTTATAAATGATTAAAAGATTAAAGGGCAGTTTTTTGGAATTTTAATGTTTGTTTTGCCATAAGAAAACTCCGATATAAGAAGACTAATCCTCACCACCCTTTTTTTGAAAAATATTTACTAGTAGTTTATTTAAACACGTGTTAAATAATAATGATGGAGGGAAATGGGATTACTGTCACTGGTTTACAATCAAGTGCCATGTGGGGACGGTAGAGCATCGCGCGGCCGCCGCCGCTGCCCCGGCTGCATCGATATATGGGACTCCGGGATGACGTCATTTTCCCTGAAAATTCTCTTAAAGAGAATGACCCCGATTTTAAGTCTATTAATTTTCCCATCTTGATAGAATGGCCCTTCACACCAAACGCCATCTGTAATGTTTTAGCGCCGATATTTCAACCCGTTTCTCAGTGATGGCTAAAAACGTGATTTGTAATCCCCAAAGAGTACTCCGTAAAATTAATAATTGGTCGAACAAAATGGACATATTTTCGCTATAACATCAAAAATCAAATATCCTTAAGCCCTAAGATTTCCACAGAGTAAATGAAAAAATAGTACGCTTTCTTCTGATACCACCTTTTGACCCTAAGGTGCATGAATGGGAAGTAGAGCATATCGCGCGCCGCCGCTGCACGGGCTGAATCGATATAGGTGACTCCCGGATGACGTCATTTCTTTTCCTGACAGTAGGGCTACATGATGGGAAATTGCGTAAATGCAGATTACTAGTGGCAACGATGGGATACTTCATGACCGCGCAAATGCCCATTATATAGTGCATGATGAAGAAATTGGATCCTGTCAATGGTTTACAATAACGTGCACAGTGGGAAACGTAGAGCATCGCAGCCGCCGCCGCTGCCACGTCTGCATCGATATAGGTGACTCACGGATGACGTCACTTTCCTTAAAGTGCATGATGGGAACAGCCCATATACCTGTTACATGACGGAAATGCGATATATATACAATGATGGGAATGGATACGATCAATTGTGGAACGGTAAGAGCATTGGTCGCCGCCGCTGCCACGACTGCATCGATATGACTCCGGGATGAATAGAAAAACGTCAAAACTCGTTGAAAACCATAACTACTAATTAGACTAATGATGTTTTTCACTTGCAATTGAAAAAAAATATGCAGAGTAACAACTAAAAACTAGTTCATTTGACATATGAACATAATGTGTCAAAAATGCCCCAACTATTGAATGACTATCTGATCACAAAATGTTACAAAATTGCTATCTACTATCTGCGTATTTAATTTGATATCGGTGTTATTATTATTTATTATTATTATTATTATTAGTGGCTACCGCTTGGTTGTTTCATTTGCTGTGTCGGCCTCTTCAAGGGCATGCCGAGGTCCGGAGCTTATAGGGCATCGCGTCCCCTTCCACGCGTGCATCCGGTTTTCGATGACCAGGTTGAGCTTCACGACGGCGCCGCCTAGCTAGCTTTTTTAAAAGATGAAGCTTTGCGGCCGGGCCAAAATGGTTGGTTATTCCTAAAGTTAGCCGAGATTACTCCCTACTTAGATTGATGTAGAGGGTCCATACAACTCCAAAGGTGTTAACCTTTTCTGTAGTGGGAGGTAACAACTCCCTTAATAAAAAGGGGGGCCCCTATGATATTTGGCTCCTGCTCTATAGCGCACGATAACCACAATACACGAACTAGTTTTTATATATACTAATCCCCAATTCAATACCTCACCTACACAAAAAAGACGAAAGTAGAGGCTATTCCACTATCAACTGGAAACTAGTATAAGGTTGACCTATCGATATGCTTGAACTACCGCTACTTTGAATATTTAGCATATTATGTAGTTTTCCACAATAAACACATCATGACTTTGGAGGTTGGAGAGAAATGGAAAATATCTTATATAAATCATGGCACTTAGTTTTGATATAAACGATGAATAAAATTCATACAACTATTTTGGTTTTTAAAAAAAATTGAGACTAATAGTTCCGACAAGGGTATTCTTTCCGGGATCTATTTCATCACATCAATCGCGAACTTTCCTATTTTCCTATCATAATATAAATGTCTAAGTAATGTCTTGCTATGCGCTCTAGGCCTTGTTTTTACCAGACCTAACTACCATTACACCTAACGTGGAGTGATTTTGGGACTGTGCCCGTGCCCGCCAACCTTAACCACAGCAGCCTCAAGAAAACATTTTCTGCAATTTCTGCTCATATCGCCTTTCGTTAGGCAATCTTAGTTATTGCGTATAATCCTTATGACGTAACATTTACTCATCTATCATAAACTATCACACCATGGTAGATTAGAGGAATACAACCCGCACGTCCTCGTCCATTTATTCATTCCAAATAAAAAATAACCCTTACAGTGGAGTTGATTATTCAGCTCCAACTTTTTGGAATAAGAAATATTTCCTTGACAACCATATAAACAATTAGATTTTTTTCTTCAAGATTTCAGTTCACGTGTTAAACAATAGGCGGATTGGGGATTTTCTTGGCCGCACTCCCCTCTCACCAGCGACGCGAGTACATCGCCGCCCTATAGTCGTGGTTTTAGAGTATTGCCCACGACTGTACACATGTGGTTTGCCACGCCATGTTAACATCCGTTCACCAATACACTTATAGTTAAGGACACTGGTTAACCACCAAAATAAACCAAATTTCTGACCTTTAATACGCTTTGTATGTCTTCTCTTTTGAACATTGATATCTTTTTGTCAGTTAGTTCGGGTTGTCGCTAGGCCTATCTTCTTGATATCATATCCATATGACGAAAAATTGCCCACATCATTCATTACATCAATCACTCATGTAGTTTGAGGATATAAACGGCACGAATTTTTTCTTCAAACACGATATGTGCAAAGTAGGTCAAAACTCAGCGAATAGATCGGTTATACTGCAGGCGGGTAAAACTTTTTTATGAGTTCGAGTTGTCGAGTTTCAGTTTCGAGTTGCTTTTAGATTTTTTTCACGTTGCTTTTTAGAGTTCGAGTTCCGAGTTGTTTTTAGAGTTCGATTATGTTCTAGTTGCTTTTAGAGTTCGAGTTCGAGTTACTCTTGGGTTCGAGTTGAATGAATACAGGAGTGGTAAATGAAACAGGTCAGTAAATAATCAATTCATGTGAAGACGGTCCAGATAAATGAATACACGTCAGGCAAAAAGCAGGTCAGGTAAATAATTGGTAAATAAAAAACAGGTCAGCTAAATTGAAAAAGGTCTGAAATAAAAACAAATCGGGTAAATAAATACAGTCGTGGTAAATGAAGACCGGCTAAAAATGACGGCACAGGTGTTGTAAATGAAAACGGGCCAGCTAAGTACGAGGGGTGGAACCATCGGCTCATAAACAACTTTCTATTTTATTTTTTCTTCTCTAGATTTTTTTTAAAGAGTAAAATTACGCTTATGCCCACAAGTCGATCTCCTTTCTCGTCTTCTCTCTCTTAATCTCCTTCCAAGTGTTCTAATTCTAGGCATACGCCAACGCTATTTGCCCTGTAATCAAGGGTACGGCGCGAGTTTGCAATTGTTCTAAAGGGTACGTCTATGCCTTTGCAGTGTTTTGGGACATACTCGCATGTGTATTTCGGGTACACACGCGCGCGCTCGCAAAGTGTTTTAGGGGAACTGTTATATGCCTCCATTTTTCGCTGATTAACTTTTTAAAATTTATTTTCTCAAATTTATTTTGAGAAAAGATTCTCATGGGAAACACTTTGTTTACTATAAAGAGAGAAAGGGATTCCCCTAAAAAGAGTAATTGTTTTTTGCTAAGTGCACCTGTTTGATTGCACACTAGGGAAGTTGGGGAAATTCCCCAAGGATGCTAAACTTAGCAACTTGTTTAGTTTTGAATCAAACATTGCAGAAAAACCTAGGGAATTCCCGCCACAAAGTTTATATATATGAAGTGATGTAAATTCGGGTGATGAATTCCCCGATTGGTCAGCTATTGTAGGTTATGTTTATGCATGAGAATTTGTAATGATTATTTTAGACAAGGGGAACTATCTGTGAGTATTAAATATATCACTGGGAGGACTCTCTGCAGCATCCACTAGTATAAACAGTAGCTAGAAGATAGCTTAGTTTTTACTTACTCTGCTTGAGGAGCAACCTGTAAAGTGCCAGGATATATAATTCCATGTGAGCAGAGTTACTGATACAAATATATTCTACTGTCGTCTTGAAAGCCGAAGTGCTGGAATCAAAGTGAGGATTCCAAATTGTGGACAGATAGAAACGGTTGTGATTACCGTGGACCTGAATATACTGTGGATTATTATTGTCGTCGAGGGACTTAATTTGTCCTTGTCGTCTTGAACTGCTGGACACAAGTTTATCTTCAGACTGAGAAGATTCCCATGGAATAAATACCTGAGAGTTAAATTATGTGAACTTGTTGGTGGTCGTTTTGGAGTCTCTTCGCTGGAGACATTCGTCATGAACTGCCAAGCTTTCACCACAGGACACCTAGCAAACTCTAAGTAAATTTTAATCTTAAATTGGTGTGTAATTTTATGTAATTTTTTGTTTGGGCATCCAAATTCTTGAACCAACATTAAAGATCATTGAAAACTGTTTTATTATTTAAATTTAGATCACTTGTGGCCAAGCTCATTTATTTGTGTTTGATAGGACTTCTGACTCAGACTTCTACGAGACGTCATAACATAATTGGGGGCCGTCCCGGAATTGAATTGAGATAAATTTGAGCCTTTTGGTTCAAATTTACACCCTTAAAAAGTGTTGGTGATAATATTTCAAAACACTGTGGCACATTTTGGCATAACCAATTTTGTGTGTATTACATGTACTACTTTGTAGTTTGGTTCAAGTTAAAATTGGGTGTAGAGTAAAATACCATGAAGATGATGCCAGATGTTTCATATGGGCAAATAACTTGGTAGAAGTTTGATGAGCTAAAAGCCCTGTTTAATGAACCTAGCCAAGTCATTTAGGATTGAGGCAAACATGCCATGAGAAAACATATCATCAAACATAATTGATTGAAAAAAATTATCGCAGAAGCTGTTTGGGATAGTTCATATTTATTTGGCAAAAAAACATGGATCATTAAGAACAAATAAATCAATAAATTAAAACAAAAAAGAGGAAATTAGAGAAAGGAACCTTGAAATGGAAAAAGAAAATTGCAAGTGGAAATTAAAAAAGAAAAGTTGCATGCAATGCAAAAAGAAATGCAACAAAAGAAATGGAAATCAACTGAAAAATGCAACAGAGGAAATAGAATTGCAAACCGAAGAAAGAAAGGAAATGAAAGGAAATGGAGATGAAACAAAAGACTTGAAGTTCACTGAGTTAGAAAATTGAAACAACAGGCTAGCCATCAGACTCTTCCAAGCCCTCTGGTTTTGATGCGGCGGAAAAATATTCGCCTGGTTTCCAAAATTCAAGAACAAGAAGTAGACAAAATCAAATACTTCTTACACTTAGAAAATTGCCAATAGCTTGAAAAGTCTTGGACCTTGTTACAGTCAGTGTTCATTGGTCATTTGGTAAAGCCCGAGAAATATATTCGGCTGTCATTAGACAGATGTGTGATTATGACGAGGTTCAGCAGGCATGCTCAAAGCATATAATGGGTGCCAGAGGCCATATAGACAAACTTCATTCGGTTTGTCAGAAAAAGGATGACCAGACCCATGTTGATTTTGCCCGTGTAAGGAACAAATGTTTGATCGCTGGCTTCTCTAAAAGAAGTCGGGCAAAATTTTTGGTCACCTTATGGAGTTTTTTTGATGTTGTTGAAGAGTTCAAACAGTGTCCTACTCCAGATCAAAACCATCTGGATGAAAACAAAATTGACAGTTTGCGTGAAGCAAGCCGTAAAGGCCGACCGATTAATGCATTGACACACAAAATTAATTAATACTATTAGGCCGGCCAAATTTACTAGGTACAACACGTACAAAATAGTTCGGGTTTCAACAAAGCGTCTCTGGTAGCACTCATGAGGGGAAATCCCAGTCAGGTTCCCATGAAAAGGGGAGTAAAGAAAGAATGGTGCTAATCAAAGCATGGGATGGGACCCAATCACATTCCATGCAACACTGTAAGAAGCCAGGACATACAAGGTCTTGGTGTTGGGAGATACATGCCTATCAAATCACCCCAAATGGGAGAAAGCCAAAGTGGTCCAAACCGATAGGTTTGTGCCGTTACTTTCTTTGAGGTCAAAGTTCATTTCTTTTGTTCAAAACGAGAAATTCACAAAAGGGATTGAACACAGACAGTAATGGATGACTTTAAGCTTTTTGTTTGGAGGATTTGTGGTCACGGTCAGGTGTAGTTTAGATCCAAACCCATTAGGAATCAATTGCGGGACACGTCTGCGCAGTCCATGATATTGGATATGCATTCCATTGGATATTGAGAGTTCCCATGAACTAGTGCATTGATTAAGGGAATAGGTATGGATTGTATAGTGTCTCCCTTCTTTCACAAATGACTTGAAATAGACTTGTTTCTGGAACGTCCATTGGTTGTTATACCAGAACTCCCATAAAGGGGTAATCATGTTGTTAGGGATGATTAGGCAGGGGGAATACAAACTCTCCCAATTCCCATAGGTTCCCAGGTTGCCCTGTAACAGGGATAAATTTGATGAGGAAATAGACATTTTCCCAGCTTTTCCCAGTAATTAGGTCAATGACCAGAAAGGCTCACAGAAAAACAGTGAGCAGGTGATGAGTCAAAATACTCATTCACATAGAAGAGCGTCCGAGGAGACTTGTCCCAAAATTTTAGAGGATACTTTTCTCTCAAAATTAGAAGAATTTGGAGGTCATCCTTCCTCTTCAGGGAGACTAAATTCCCAATTAGTGAAAATCCAGCCCCTGAGCACGAACAAAGGTGACGAGGCTGGTAACAATGAAATCCAAGCCGCTGATGCAGGATAGAGTTAGGGACTGTAAAGGAGACCTTTAAGCCATGACAATCTGGTACTGGAGCAGCACAGTGACCAGCACTTAGGAAATTAGGTGAGAGTGCATTGACACAACAGGAAGCCCAGCAAATTCCTGTATGTTTCTACCAAGCACAATGGTGTCCTCATAAGAAAATGCCACCCCGATGCACTTGTAGATAAGAATGGAAGGTTGTGCATCAAATTGTAGTGCCGAAGGTATACCATAGGGAAAGTGATAGGCATATCCCATGAGAGTCCTATGGCAGGACACTTAGGTATGAGAAAAGCACATGACAGAATTGGAGTCCATTTTTGGTGGCCTACACTCAGAAAAGATGTGTCTGAGTAAGACTTGTCACACATACATGTCAAATGGTGGGCACGCCCAATCAGAATTCCTCCTGCTCCCTTGCAACCAATACCAGCATTTGATAGCCATTTAAGTAGGGTGTTAATAGATTGCGTAGGACCACTTCCAAAGACCAAGCAGGAATATATTTACTGACCATCATTTGTGCTTCCACAAATTCCCTGAGGCTATTACCCTTGAGAATTAGGGCACAGAATAATAGTGAAAGCCTACAAAGTTTTTTCATACCCTATTAGGGGCCTTCCAAAATCATTCAGTCTGATCAGAACAAATGTCATGTCATGGACCCAGTTGGGAATTTCCCAGTACAGTTCTTAGCAATACCACCCAAGAACCCAGGGGGCCCTAGAAAGTACCACCAAAATTGAAACAATGATCAAAACCTATTGTTTTGGAATTTGAGAGGGATTTGGGATGGAGGGAGTTCATCTCCTGTTATTTTGCTACCAGGGAGGCTGTACAATAGTATTGGATTCAGTCATTTGAGTTGGTGTTGTCACAAAGTTAGGGGACCATTGAAACTACTGTAGAAAAGTGGTTGTGTGAATCCTGATGTAATTTGGGGTTAGACTATGGGTCTCAATTCAGACACAGGCTCCAAAGAGGCCCAATTCCAAACAAATCTCAAACAAGCCAGGCAAAATTAAAACATTGTAATGTACAAAGATGCCAAAACAGCGTATTCAAAAACCCGGTTGGACAAAGTTTTGGCAAACTTTTCCAATACAAGGGCATCCTTTGCAAGCCTAATATTCTGGACCATATGAAGATTGAGAACAAAGTGGAAGACCTTGACTAAGTGATCAAAACACCAGGTAGACGAAAAGTCGACAATTATATGTCACAATAAAATGCTCAAAGAGTAGAATGAAGAGTATGATGACATAAATCCTGCATGTGTAATGTCATCTAGAGTTAGTGATTAGTGTACAAATGATGCATCACAGAGCCTAAAACTGAAACAACAGCACTGTAAACACAGAACTGATTAATGGTGTCAAATTGCAAATTCTGACATACTTGCAATTTAGACAAGAAAACATTAGGTCATCTCCCAGAAAGTCACAAGTGAACTGAAGATTAATTCAATGATTGGGAAAATATATTCACTGATGTACCCTGGACACAAATGTCAGAACCCATGACATTGACGTAGGGGGCTTCCGAGCCTGTAAAGCAACATCCTATAGAGGAATCCATCCCCAAAACAACAAGTTTTGCAACATATCAGAAATGAGGTGAAATACATGTTAGCCAATGGAATAGTAGATACCAAAGCAAATAGTGAATGGAGTTCCCATGTATTCTGGTTCCCACACCTGATGGTTCTTTCGGTTTTGTCACAAGATTTTCGAAAAGTACCTCTGTTCCAAAACGACTCATATCCGATCCCTCGGATTGATGATTGGCATAGATAGAGTGTGGAAATGCACATTTGTTTTAGCATTTGATTGGTTGAAGGGGTATTGGCAAGTTTCCCCTCACTGACCGTGCAAAGAAAGTTTCGGGGCCTTTTGTACGCCCGTGGCCTTCCAATACAAAAGATGGCATTTGGCTCAAAAGTCTGCTGCAAAACATTTCAGAATAGTAACAGAGTAGTTGCAGACATAGAAATGTGAGCCTATGTCGATTCTCCTTGTGTCATCGAAACATGGGAAGAACTCATGAGACAGCTCCATCATTGTTTGAGAAATTATCCCAGGCAGGTTTTTCTGTTAATCTGATGAAAAAAGTGAATTGTTGCCATGCAAATGTCACATACTTATGGCATGTTTGTACAAAGTGGCAAATTAGGCCCATCCGGCAAAAGTTTAAGCAATTTAGAAATTCCCCCAAAAGGGGACCACCTAAGTAAAAGAGATCTCATGAGTTTCTTAGGTATGGTCGGGTATTAAAGAAATACTGTCCCAAAATTCTCAGAACAACGCAAAATTTGTCTGGTCAGACAATGCCAAAGCGTTTGAGAAAATCAAGTATTTTGATTGAATGCGCCAGTTTTGATTGCGGCCGACTTTCAGAAACAATTCAGTTGCAGTTGATGCCAGTGATCTAGGCTGTGGTGGAGTTCTCATATGCAAGCAGATGAAAATGTTGTAGATCATCCTGTATGTTATTTCTCAAAGAGTTGACAAACATCCAGATAACTACTCAACAATTGAGAAAGAATGTCTTGCATTGCTTTGTCATTGGCAAAAATTTTATGTTACTTCTTGAGTACAACAGTGCACCAGTTCTAGTGTACCGGATCACAATCCGTTGACTTTCATCCACAGATGAAAACAGTAAATCAGAGACTTGTCAGGTGGAGTTTACTCTACAAGAATACAATCTGGACATAAACCTATCAAAGGAAAAGATATGTCTTAGCAGATGCCTTGTCCAGAGTAGCCTAAATTTTTTGTTCAGAAATTTATTATTTCAATTCACCTTATGTAATATCGGACTGAAGGCAGCAATGCAACAACATTAAAAAGTGTAAATTTGGCCTTTGTGTACACTGTATGTAACATTAACCACAAATGGTTAAAGGTATAATGCCAGATTTTGAAAATTTCATTTCAATTCAAATTTTCGTTTAAGGGGGATGAATGTTATTGGCCTCCATTTTTTTCTGATTAATTTTTAAAATTATTATGTTTCTCAATTTTATTTGAGAAAATGATTTCTCAATGGGAAAAGCACACCACTTTATTTACTATAAAGAGAGACAAGGGTTTCCCTAGTTTGTTTTTTGCTAAGTGCAACCGTTTAGATTGCACATAGGGGAAGGGGGTAATTCCCCAAATGATGCTAAACGCCTTAGAAACAACTTGTTATATGTGGTTGGATGATAAAACATTGCAGAACCTAGGGAATTCCCCCACAAAGTTATATATGGGGGTGAAGTGATGTAAATTCGGGTGATGAATTCCGATTGGTCAGCCAGTGTAGGTTTTTTATGCAGGAGAATGATGTAATGATTATTGTTAGAAAGGGAATCTATTACTGAGTAGTTAAGATGCTATCACTGGGGAGGACCCTCTGCCAGCATCCACTAAGTATAAAACATGTAGCTAGAAGATAGCTAGTTTTAATCTGGTCTGTCTGAGGAGCAGACTGTAAAGTGCCAGGAATAATATTCCGTTAGCAGAGTTGCTGTATTATTCTACTGTCCTAACTGTCGTCTTTGAAGCCGAAGTGCTGGGGAACAAAGTATGATTCCAAATTGTGGACAGATAGAACTCGTGCTGATTACCTGGACTGATTAACTGTGGATTTATTATCAACGATGGACTTAATTAACCTTGTTGTCTTGAACTACTGGACACAATTTTCTTCTGACTGAGAAGATTCCCATAGATAATACTGAGGAGTTAATTAAATGGTGAACTAACTTGTGCGCTCGGTTTGGAGTCTTCGCGGAGGACAATCGTCATTGAACGCAAACGCAACGTTTTCAACACAGGACACTAGCACACTCTAGTAATTAATAATCTTAAATATGGTGGTGTAATTTTATGTACTTTTTTGGACATACCAATTCTTGACCAGCATTAAAGATCCATTAAACTGTTTTAGTTATAAAATTTAGATCACTTGTGCACAGGCCTCATTTATTTGTGTTTGATAGGTCTTCTGACCTCAGACTTCTACGAGACGTCATAACAGTACGCACGAGTTTGCAAGTGTTTTAATCAGAGTGTGTTTTTAATACTCCCCAAGTTAACAAGTGATTTAGAGTACACCAGGCCCGTGCCTGCACGGGCGGGGGGGGGGGGGCGGGTTGCGGGCAGCACCCCCCCAAATCCCTCCCCGTCACCAGTGGGGGAGGGGGGGGGGCAATCTCTGCCAAATCAAATCTCCTCTCCTTACTTACTCGGACACCCAAAAATCGGGAAAATCGGGAAGGGGAGCCAAGATGGGAGGAAAAAAGGGAGAAGGAAGCGAAAAAGATAAGAACAATGCAGGGAAATAGAGAATAAAGTGGAAAAAGAAGAAAAAATAGGAACGATAGAATCCAGGGGAAACCCCGCGTTATACTATCAATGACAGATGTAAGCCATGAAAGTGAAGGTTTAATGTTTCCCTGGCCTTGGTCACTCGGCGAGCCCACCAGCCGGAACAAATTGCGCCTTAAAAATCGGGACCTTCTTGCAGTCTTGCCCCCCGGGGCTCAGGTCGGTTACACCCTGCCCCCAAACCGGTAATTTGTGAACTTTTCCGGTGCATTTACTATGGACCGTCTCTGTTCAATTTCTATCACAAATCTCCCTCTTAAACCTTATTTTGATACATCTTTGGTAATATATGATAATTTTGGTATAAATAAATTGACGTCAAACGGTCGGTTTGAATGCCGTTTTGAATTCGCTGTTGCTGTTAGGTTTGGCAATACTCTCGAAGAGTTTGTTGGCCCTTTCTCTGTTTCCGGGGGAAGGGACACACAGCACACGCAATCAATGCTTATGGTAATCCCGATCCGAAGTTTAAGAGTTGATTTTTTTAATACCACAGAGACAGAGACTGCCATGTAAAGCACGTGTAAAAGTCCAAATTGCGTATTAAATCCTCATCCCAAATCCAGGAGTTCGTGTCCTACCCCGTTTGTGTTGCATGAGTGCCGGTTTCTCTTGTGCGTTTTGTAATACGTTCGGCTCGGATCTCAGTAGTCAATAGGGGTGTAGGCCCCAATACATGAGAATGAGACTAAACTTGAATCAAGTTCTATCATTTTAGGGATTTTTTTGAATGGCACTACAATTGGAGTTTCACTGCATTTTTAACTCCAAATTTCTTCTACGAACTTCAAGTTCGCAGAACAAAATTGATCAAAATGATTGTCCTCTCTTGCCTATGGTAGAAATTTAATGGATTCATCAAGCGGTTTGAAGAAAATCAATCAGGCTACTGCCGTTAGGGATTTCATCCACCCCTGACGGGACCATAGTTTTCACTCCCTTGTTCCCGGGGGGGGCGTCTAAAAGCACCATTTATCCAGCGGGATTTTTGATTGAAATTTATACACTTGTGAAAGGGGGTCATAAGGCAACCCCAATCAGCATAAAAATAAAAATAAAGATCCAAAAAATACATGTTCACACATACATATAAGAAAAATTATTATTACATTGAAAATATTAACCCTTTATGTTCTGAAAACAAAAAAAATCATCGTGACGTTTCTAAACCATTACTGTACAAAGTCTATGGGCAAATGACGTGTATTTGCAACACCGTAAAAAAATACAGGATTCCTCCAAACTGTATTTTCTTTAACTATATGTAATTCGGGGTTCTAGAAATAGTATCTCCATGCCCCTCCATTAGCTCCCCCTTTCCCTCCCCTCCCCACCCCTCCTTCCCCACCCTTCCCACCGTTCCCTTATTGCCACAGTCATGTGCGCTCCCTCCCTTCCCCTTTCCACCCTCGTCCCCTCCCCTCCATGTCAACCCTTCCTCTCTCCCTTCCATCTCCCTCCCTCCCCTCACCTTTACCCCTTCCCCATCCCCTTTCCTCCCCTTCCTTTCCTCTCCCTCCATTCTTCCATTCTTCCCTCCTTCCTTCTTTCTTATTTTATTTATTTATTCAAATAGTAAAAGCAAGTTGGGATTTAATCGTTCATTCATTCTTTTCCTTCATTCATCCCTGCATGCATTCATTCTTTTATTTCTCATATAAATATTGAAATCAAATACGCATTTATCTTATGTTTAAACATGCTCGTCAGCTCCGTGCTTAGCTATTTATTTACTCTCTGCATTATTTATTTATTTATTATTCACATTTCCTCAGTTTTTGTTTCTTATTTCTTTCTTCCTGAATTTCTCCTAACTTGCATTAATGACTGTTTTTGAAATTTGACGTACAATTGCCCTAATTGAAAGTTGTGTCGACGGCTTTTTTTCTCTTCCTATTGCGTGACAAAATATTGCACTTTTCGATCGCCACCCGCTTCCATGTATAGAGTTCCATGAAATAGCTCATCAAACAAGTTTTTCAGTAAGCTAGGCCGGTCAAATTGTGACGTCCCATATACGGGGCTTATAACAATAAATTGCCGGTTGGTTATTTCATTTACTACATCTAAAACGTCACCATTCCATGACTGAACACTGTGAAACTGATCACCCAGGCCGGGATCGATTACCGCATTCATGCATAGTCATTCATCACTCCTTGAAAACATTCGTTCAACAATCGTTTCAAAACAATCGTTCAAATAATCGTTCAACACTCATTCAACCACATTCACACAATCAATCACAATCATTCAAAACAATTCATCAAAACAATCAAACAAACAATCAATTGTACAGTGGAGTGTCGCTCGTACACTTTGCGCTCTACACTAGGAACGAGCTACTCGCGAGCACAAGCGTTTTCAATTCTGCTCATCAGAATCCATCGTTCGAAGGACCGGCCTTTTCGAGGACGACCTGCAAGGGTACGGCCTGATCGAGGACGACCTGTTCAGGGACGACGTGGCAAGGTACGGCCTGTTCGAGGACGACCTGCAAGGGTACGAACCTGTTCGAGGACGACCGTGCAAGGGTAACGGCCGTTCGAGGACGACCTACGCGGTTTCGACCTTTTGAATTCTGCGCTACGAAAATTTGAATTCTGCGCTACAAACATTTGAATTCTGCGCTACACGAGCTCGAGCATTGAATTCTGCTATATATAATGGATGCATACGAGCATTTGAATTCCCCTGCGCTAACGAGATTCGAATTCTGCTCTTACGAGCATTTGAATTCTGCTTAACGACATTTGAAGGCTGCTATACGAGCTACTGGCATTTGAATTCTGCTACAAGCATTTGAATTCTGCTACGGCCGTTCCGAGGACGACCTGCACGTTTCGACCTTTGAATCATGACCTGATATTCCCTCATATAGGGGAGATTCTGGTCATGCTTTTTTGCCATGAGATCACCTTGACCCTTGTTTTGAAGCTTTGAAACTTTTGTAGTTCTTTTTTGAAGCAGTCCTTGTAAGTGGAATTAGCATAATCTTAAAGAGAGGTGACGAGTGCTCGGATTGCATGGTGACAGGTGGTTTCATTGATGTAAAGTCTGACTCGAGAAAGGTTCCAGAGATGAAAGTTTATGGTTTGCAAATTAGCAGTGACTTAATGGGACATAGTCATTAGATTGTCAAATTCCCACACCTAATTCTTACAGTTGAAGATGGGTAAATAGTTGTGCTGCCGTGGTATGGAGATGCTGTCATGTTTTCAAGAGCCTAGGACTGGCAGCCACAAAAAACTCTTGTTTGTCATGTTTAGGCAGCATATTATTAGACATCATTTTTTTGATATCAGTGATGCAGTTTGATAAAGTAGCAAGAGCACGGTCTGTTTCACCAGGTCAATCCTAGACACACATTTATTAACTGGCTATCGTCAAGCATAAAAATTGAAATTTGACACCAGGATGACACAGGATGATTCTGTGATTGGTGGGTGTAGAAAGAGACATATGTGGTCCAACATCAAGAAGCCCTTGAGGTAACCATAATCCAAAACCGTGGGATCTAAAAATTCAATCATTAGCAATCTTAATTCTACCTGGCCTTGGTCACTCGGCGAGCCCACCAGCCGGAACAAATTGCGCCTTAAAAATCGGGACCTTCTTGCAGTCTTGCCCCCCGGGGCTCAGGTCGGTTACACCCTGCCCCCAAACCGGTAATTTGTGAACTTTTCCGGTGCATTTACTATGGACCGTCTCTGTTCAATTTCTATCACAAATCTCCCTCTTAAACCTTATTTTGATACATCTTTGGTAATATATGATAATTTTGGTATAAATAAATTGACGTCAAACGGTCGGTTTGAATGCCGTTTTGAATTCGCTGTTGCTGTTAGGTTTGGCAATACTCTCGAAGAGTTTGTTGGCCCTTTCTCTGTTTCCGGGGGAAGGGACACACAGCACACGCAATCAATGCTTATGGTAATCCCGATCCGAAGTTTAAGAGTTGATTTTTTTAATACCACAGAGACAGAGACTGCCATGTAAAGCACGTGTAAAAGTCCAAATTGCGTATTAAATCCTCATCCCAAATCCAGGAGTTCGTGTCCTACCCCGTTTGTGTTGCATGAGTGCCGGTTTCTCTTGTGCGTTTTGTAATACGTTCGGCTCGGATCTCAGTAGTCAATAGGGGTGTAGGCCCCAATACATGAGAATGAGACTAAACTTGAATCAAGTTCTATCATTTTAGGGATTTTTTTGAATGGCACTACAATTGGAGTTTCACTGCATTTTTAACTCCAAATTTCTTCTACGAACTTCAAGTTCGCAGAACAAAATTGATCAAAATGATTGTCCTCTCTTGCCTATGGTAGAAATTTAATGGATTCATCAAGCGGTTTGAAGAAAATCAATCAGGCTACTGCCGTTAGGGATTTCATCCACCCCTGACGGGACCATAGTTTTCACTCCCTTGTTCCCGGGGGGGGCGTCTAAAAGCACCATTTATCCAGCGGGATTTTTGATTGAAATTTATACACTTGTGAAAGGGGGTCATAAGGCAACCCCAATCAGCATAAAAATAAAAATAAAGATCCAAAAAATACATGTTCACACATACATATAAGAAAAATTATTATTACATTGAAAATATTAACCCTTTATGTTCTGAAAACAAAAAAAATCATCGTGACGTTTCTAAACCATTACTGTACAAAGTCTATGGGCAAATGACGTGTATTTGCAACACCGTAAAAAAATACAGGATTCCTCCAAACTGTATTTTCTTTAACTATATGTAATTCGGGGTTCTAGAAATAGTATCTCCATGCCCCTCCATTAGCTCCCCCTTCCCTCCCCTACCCACCCTCCTTTCCCCTTCCCTTCCCCCGTCCCTTGCAACAGTACATGTGCCATCCCTCCCCTTCCCCTTCCACCCTCGAATCCACTCCCCTCCTGCACCTTCCTCTCCACTTCCATCTCCCCTCCCTCCCCATCACCTTTTACCCCTTCCCTCCCCTTCCTCCCCTTCCCTTTCCTTCCCTCTCCTCCCCCCACTCTTCAGAATAATTTTGAATATTAAAAATTTTTTATTTTCATAATAGAAAAGCAACTTGGGATTTATTCGTCATTCATTCTTTCCTTCATTCCATCCCTGCATGGCATTCATTCTTTTTATGTTATATAAATATATGAAATCAAATAGCATTTATCTGATTTTAACATGCTCAGCTCCCGGGCTTAGCTATTTATTTACTGCCTTTTTTTATTTATTATTATTTCACATTTCCTTCAGTGGTTTCTTAATTTCTTTTAAATTTCTAATTGCAAATAATGATAGGTTTTGAAATTCTTGACGTACAAGTGCCTATTGAAAAGTTGTGTCGACGGCTTTGTCTTCTTCCTCTTGCCGGACAAAATATTCACTTTTCGATCGCCACCCGCTATACATGTATAGAGGTCAATGAAAATAGCTCATCAACAAGTTTTCAGTAACCTAGGCGGTCAAAAATTGTGACGTCATTATTACGGGCTTATAACAAGGCTATTGCCGGTTGTTAATTTCATTTATAAAACTAAAACGTCACCATTTCCATGACTGAACAAGGTGAAACTGACCACCCAGGCCGGGATCGATTGCAGGCAGTCATGCATAGTATTCATCATTGAAACATTCGTTCAAACAATCGTTCAAACATATCGTTCAAATATCGTTACAAACAATCATTCAAACAAGCAATCATTCAAACAATCAATCAAACAATCATTCAAACAACTCAAACAATCAAACAAACAATCAATTGGACAGTGGAGTGTCGCTCGTCACCACGTTGCGCTCTGCACTAGGACGAGCTACGCGGAGCACCAGCGTTTCAATTCTGCTCATTATGAATACGACCTACGAAGGTACGCCTTTTCGAGGACGACCTGCAAGGGTACGGCCTGTTCGAGAACGATTGTTCAAGGAACGGACGTGCAAGGGTACGGCCTTCGAGGACGACTGCAAGGGTGACGACCTGTTCGAGGGACGACGTGCAGGGTACGGCCTGTTCGAGGACGACCTACGCGGTCTCGCTTTGAATTCGCGCACGAGCATTTGAATTCTGCGCTACGAGCAGGTGAATTCTGCCTATACGAGATCGAGCAGTGAAGTCTGCTATACGAGCTACGAGCATTTGATCTGCGCTACGAGCATCGAATCTGCGCTACGAGCATTTGAATTCTGCTATACGAGAATTTGAATTCTGACTATACGGAGGTACGGGCATTTGAATTCTGCGGCTACGAGCATTGAATTCTGCTACGGCCTGTTCGATGACGACCTTGCACGGTTCGACCTGTGAATTATGACCTGATATTCCCTCATATAGGGGAGATGCATGGTCATGTTTTTTGCCATGAGATCCACCTTCGCAGCCTTGTTTTGAAGCCTTTGAAGACGTTTGAGTTCTTTGAAGAGAGCCTTGTAAGATGGAATTTAGCATAATCTAACGAGAGGTGGACGAGTGCTCGGATTGATGGTGACAGGTGTTTCATGATGTAAAGTCTGACTCGAGAAAGGTTCCAGAGATGACAGTTTATGGTTTGCAAATAGCAGTGACTTGATGGGACATAGTCATTAGATTGTCAAATTCGACACCTAAATTACTTACAGTTGAAGATGGGTAAAAAGTTGTGCTGCCGTGGTATTGGAGATGCCTGTCAATGTTTTCAAGAGTCTAGGACTGGCAGCCACAAAAACTCTGTTGTCATCGTTTAGGCAAAGCATATTATTAGACATCGTTTTTGATATCAGTGATGCAGTTGGATAAGTAGCAAGAGCACGGTCTGGTTCACAAAATTTTCCAAACCAGGTATCCTACGATCAACACATTGATTATAACTGGCTATCGTCAGCATAAAAATAAATTTGCACCAGGATGCCACAGGTATATGTGATTGGTGGGGTAATAAAGAGACTCTGTGGTCCAAACAAGAACCCTTGAGGTAAACCATAATGCAAAACCGTGGGATCTGAAAATTCATTAGCAATCTAATTCTACATGTCCTATACAAAGATAAGTCTTAAACCAACTAATGACATCCCTCATTCTGAACCAAAAACATTACCAAGTCTGTTAACAGAACATGTGGGCGATCCGATCAAATGCCGCAGACAAATTCCAGCCACACCACGAAAAAAAAGCCTGTCGATTGTCAATGCATGAACAATCACTTTTGGACTCTCACAAGGCCGTCTCCGTGCCGTGGCCGATCTGTACGCTGAGTGAAACTTCGATGCATATTACAATTATCAATAAACAAACCCAAAACTAAAAAACATAAAATTTTTCAAATATTTTTGAAAGAAAAGCGTGTTCGACCTGGTCGGTAAGTTTTTAATGTCCTTGTCCAATGTAAGGTTTTTTTTAAAAGCGGTAACACTGCCTCCTTCAAAGCGGTAGGAATGTTCTTTTTGACAGTGAGGAGGCACAATGAAGTGAATACAGGCTAAGAATGTTCAAGTCTGTTTAACAGCCAGCTGGAATTGGATCAAGCGGGAATTGTTTGTAGGAGATTTATTGATACATTTTCCGCAGGTAATTGTCGTCGAAAGCTGAAAGTCACTTATTCAGGAACAGGGAGAGATTTGGCAGAAAACAAGTGTCGTACATTAACATCTTTATTAGAGATGATTTTGTCTCTAATTCTGACAATTTTGTCAGTGCAGAAGTTATGAACTGTTGCCACAGATGCTTCATTGAATCTGTGGATGGAAGGGCAATGGCATTTCTGTTAGTATAAAGTGTTGTGGTTTTAAAACAGTTTTATTATCGGAACCCAGAAAGTTGTTTCATGTAATATTTTGTTTTTGAAGCACGAACAAGCTTTGAAAAGGCGTGGTCAAATTTTCATCAAGTAAAAGTCGATGATTTCATCAGGATTGGAATAGTTCCACTTGCGCTCCAGTTTGCGGCGATTACGTCTGGCTAGATGGATCTCCTGGTGTACCATTCAGGTTGGGATTTGAACTTGTGTACTCGGGGAGTAATTGGACAATGCTCTCCAAGCTCGAGAGACAGCCGCAGTATTATAGAAAGCAAACCTGGTTGTCAAGGCTGCCTTCATAAGGAAAATCCTGAAAGGATTTGAGAAGATCTGTAGCAAAGGTTTCACTGTCAAGGCATTACGAAAATCACTGGAATTGGAAGTGATGAGTTTCTTTCTGGTTTAGCGTAGGCAATGGTGGAACTGATAACAAAATGGCCTGAATTAAGCATATCGGACACATGCACTGTCAATTAATAACAAGAGAGTATTGCTGCCGGGAAATCAGCAGATCCAGTGTGTGCAGTCCAGGGCTTGTGTTGGTTTGTCACTATGTTGTGGAGGTCCAGCTATTACCTATGGATGTGAGAAATCGAGCGGAATCAGATTTATAAGGGTGTCCACATGAATATTAAAATCCCCTAACAGTAGGAGCTTTCCTGCGAGGAGAAGGTCACTTAGTCCAGAAGATCATCAAATTCTCAAGGAAATGCAGAAGTCTTCAAGCGATCGTTTTTTAAGGTGGTGGACGGTAGATCACAATGATTCACATGTTTCAAAGGATCTGTTACAACGAGCGAGCTCAAAAGTGGAAGGTGAGAAGGTCAAACATTGACAACCGATAGATTCAGAGAGACCTGAATATAACAGCAATGCCCAGGGGATCACCAGGGCGGGGCATATTTGAAGAATGTATAGCCAGATGGAGTGCATTCTGATATGACTACAGATCGTAACATGTAGCCATGTTTTACAATACATAAAAAGGTCATATTTTTGTCCATAAGTGTAACAGATGAAGGGAGGCTTATTCCACAGACTAGCATTTCCAGCTTTTTACAGATATTCAGCGTATTCATATGTTCACGGACGCAAAGGTTTAGTTGTCAGGGTAGCGCTTTTTGTTGATTGTGTGAGTTTACCTTTTTCTTTTATGAGACAGGATAGGAATTGTGATTGACAGTGTCATGAACTGATGGATGCATGGTTCATGCCCAACCATGCGTTTTGTCGACCACCCTTTTTCCGCGTGGCTTTGATCTTAAATAATTATTTATGCATTATGCAGATATGTAAATTATGCAGCTTATCACTTATGCAGATTAGCACTAATGCGGAAGTTGCACTTATGCAATATACAGATTATGAGCTATGCAATTATGCGTTTACCTCTCCCCTCTCCCTCTCTTCTCTACTTTCCCTCTCTGGGAAAAGAGGGAAGAGAAGGGAAGAGAAAAGAAAAAGAGAAGAGAAAAGAGAGAAAGAGCGGAAAGAATAGAGAGAGCGGAAAGAGAGCGACGAGAAAGAGGAAAAAGAGAGACGAGAAGAGAGAGACAGAGGAGAAAGAAGAAGGAAGCGAGAAAAGAGAGAAGGAGAAGGAAAGAGAGACGAACGGAAAAGAGCAAAGCCGAGGAGAGAGAGAAGGAAAGAGCGCAAAGAAACGCAAAGGAAGAGAGGGAGAAAGAGTAGACTCTCGGCGCCTTCCCACTCTTGGTCTCCTCTTATCCCATCTCCCCATCTATCTCTCTCTCTTCCCTCCTCGCCCGCTCTCCTCCATCTTCCCTCCCTCTCACTCCCTCTCCCTACCTTCTCTCCCTTCTCCTCTTCTCTCCCCTCCTTAGCCCTGCCCCCAACCTCGCCGAACCTACCCGAGAACTTAAATGCTTCAAAGTTCCTTTATGCAAGAAATCCTGTTTTCAAGGAAAATATTAATGCCAGGAAAACCATGTGAATTTCTCTTTTGAGATCGTATTCACGTCCTGTTTTGAAGTCCTGTTGTTATTTCGGTATGTCGAAACATGCATGTTATAGCGAACTACTAATAGTTTAAATGGCTAATATTTTTCTTGCTTTCTTATTTAGAATTGTTCCCATTGTTTTGTTTTTTGCTGGATTTCTAGAATGCGCTAAATTCACAACTTGCGAAGGTAGCTTTGCTTTCAGGGCTCCTTTGTTTTGTTTGTTTGTTGTTTTGTTTTTTGTTTCTTCTCTTTCTTGTTTCTTCTTTGCTTTTTTGAAATTATTTGTTCCCCTTCATAGGCCACTATTTTCGTTAGGCGAGCTTACAACCCACCCTATGATACTAGAAATGTTATTTTGGTTCTCTTTTGTTGGAAATTATTTGCAAGATTCCCCCCATCCCCCTCCTCCCCGAGTCAAGCAAAATCCCCGAAAGAACCCCTCCCCCTCTCACACACACACGCACACACACACAACAGGCCTATACTGTTGCGACAGCAATCGTCCAAAAAAATTTGTCCCCCACTCAAAAGATAAAACTCTGTCAGGCCAAAAATATCTGCTTTTGCTTTATTATATTTCAAAGACAGATGGGATTGCTCATTTCCAATTTGCAATATAAAAAAGATCTATATGAATTAAACTACCAGTATACAATATACCAGCGGGAGTAAATGATGCGCGCATGAATGCCTGACCTTTTAACACTACAAACCGCAAAAACACAAAAACCCTGGGAATCCGGCAGTGATTGGACATCAGGAGGCGCAAGGTTTGGGGGTTGTATAATAATTATTAATCGGCTTGTTTGATATTAGAGTGTATTGCGCATGGCTACAGAGAGAATAGCTCTGTAGCCATGCATGGCGCGTATGTTCAGGGTATTATGTTTGATAGAGAGTTACTTTTGCAGGGGGAAGTTTCTGGAGTTTTGAGTTAGGCACAGGTAATTTAACAGAAGAAATATTGAGTGAACTTATATTTGTTTTTCTCTTAATTCATAATGATATTACTAAGATCTTGAACAAAGGTAAGAGAGATTTTTAATGTCACTGGGACGAGACGACTGCCAAGTAAATGCATGTGCAGTTTCTATCAAATGTACCGTTTGGAAATCCCCTATGCCAAATTCGAGCAGATCGTGTCCGACCATCCATGTACAGAACCACATGATAGTCTCCACATCTTGCGAATTACGCTGTGTTTGTGACAACAGAGATACAGAATGCTTGCTGATTGCCGTAATGTAGTTAATAAAACTGGTTAACGAGATGAAATAGTTTGGTGTCACGGGTCAGGTAAAGGTAACGTGTCAGGTATCAGATATCAGTGTGCTCTTCGGGGGCGACCGATATAATAAATCCAGACTATGTTAAATCAAGTCTGTACATATGATCAACCCTCTGCCCAAAGTCCTATTATTTTTTTCCAAAAGACACCGTATATTATGTCTAAACCAGTACAAAAATTTACCTTTTCCCTACAGATTCAAAACCGACGTACGATGGAGCGATATCGGTGTTTTTTTCAATGTAGGGATTACGTACGTCATTTTGACCTTGAATGGTGGGCCCCCGAAGCAAAAATAATAAAACATCAATGCCGTGACGTCATCAAATCTTTTTGTTCCAAAAAGAATTGGCGTATTCCCATAATAAAATTCCTTTTTAGATTCACATCTGTATATTGTTCTTTAATAATTAAATTCAATTGTCCCCGCATGAATGTGAAAAAGATGGGTCCATAAGTCTTACAAACTGAAAACATATGAGGCAGCCGCTAAATCCCATACCGTGGAATGAATGAGCAGACGGATCCCCGTGTTAGTTGTAGCAGGCTACAGCCACTTGCGCGCGGCTGCGGGGGTGGTATTGCGTCCAGTGAGGGTTTGAATGAAGTGCGGGAAGGATGCGAGGCGACATGATTGACAGGAAGTCACCAATTGCGTGCACATTTCCGCGGGCGAGTGGTATTTTGAATTTTGTCAATATCCGTGGACAAGTTGGTCGTACGAAGGCGTATGGGTGGCCATTGGAGTCAAAAGGTGTCAGCACAGTATTAAATGGACCAATGTCCAAGGGTCCGGAAGGCCCAGTGATCTTTGATTTTTTAGGATTTTCGTTTTTGATTTGTTTTGTATATACATTAGATGCATCGTGTTGGTGAGTGCGATTGTTGTAAAATGTAATAAAATTTTTATTTCAAAGCTCATAAAATAATAAGAAATTTCTAGAACCCTATACCTGGAAACACTTTTTGACGGGTACACCATTTTGTTATCCGATTTTGTTGCAAAAGGTGGGGCAGGGGGAAGCTTCTCCCGTTGTGGGGAATCTTGCCCCCCTTTCCCCCTGAAAAAATCGTGAATTTCTGCACACGCGCCAATTTACAGTGAAAACAACATAGGCCTAGATAAGTGTTTTATAAACCTAGCAAAACAACATTTTAATCGCCTATAAAGACTATTGGGCAAATAGGAATAAATGCCTTATAGCTGAGCTGCCTTATATCGTTTATATGTAGACAGAAAGAATTTGACGAATAATTTATACTTATAGTGGGCGATCATTTTCTTTAGATGGAGGGAAGGGGCGCAGATCTTTTGGGGGCCATGAATGTATGACATACTGAAAGGGGGGCGGCTATAACATTTGTGATGACAAAAATTCTATTTTGTTTAAAAAGGCTGATTTCAATGCAATCTTAGTCTGTTTAGGTGAGTAAGGTGTATCGGTGGGAGTCAGAAAATTTATTATCGTAGGGGGTCGTTATTTTAGTGACGCCGAATTTTCCTAACTTTGTGACCTGCCCTTTCAATAGAAAGTAACGGACCTGTACTGTAAACATGTTCAGAGCTAGCTATAAGAATCATGTTTTAAAGGTGCGTGTTCCGATCGTCTTAGGGACCCCCTGATTTACCCGGAAGTAGTATCGATTTTGATATCTGATGAAAGGCCGTATTTTTCTCATTCTCTGAAATTTGAGCCCTCAAATCCATTTCATTCCCAAGATATAAACAAAAAAACGCCGTTTTAGTGGTTAACCATAATTATTAGCACAGTATTGAATAGGGCTTTGCAACATGCATTATTGCGTCTACCATCAAAACCGCAAGTTTGTTTCCCACGGTACTTGATGGGGTGCATGTGCAAGTGCCAGGCTCTCATATCAAGTAGAGAACACAATACACATAAATCGGAACAAGCACCTTTAATATGTGTGTTGAATGTATATACGTGCGGCGGCCGATCCTACATGGTCGTCTTTAATAAGTCAAGAACATGCAATAAACGACAACGCAGCTATATCTGTAAATGTGATGTGCATAGAAATAAAATCGCCTTACAGTTTATTCCGTATTCGTTTCGTATTAAAGTGGTAGGCCATGTTGATTCTGCGATCAAGTAAGCTGTAACCCTCGTACAATCAAGGGTTTTTCCACTACATTCACGACCCCCCCATTTTTCCGTAATTAAAGGACAAACATCGTCTTGTTTGGTATCAGTGTGTAGCTACATATGTCCTTTCTTCAAATGAAGTACAAACATATCAAGTTTTAACAATATGACGCCATTCATGCAAGCAAAATTGGTATTTAGGCCTCTTTGGCAATGTTGGGTGCCAAAGTAAGCATACACATGTTATTACTCTAAACAAAATAAGAAACGAATACTATTATTGTCAGTATTTGCTTATACAGTAGCATCATAAGTAACATAAGTACACTGTTAAAAATGTTCCTAATTTTACCAGACTTTACTAAACCCCAATTATTCAATAATCTTCACGCTTTATTACCTATACCTAACATAAAATTTCAATTTGGAAGAAGAAAAATGTAAATAAACAGTGTTTAAAAAATAATATTACACATTTTGAAAAAAGGTAGTATTATACGCTGACCGTTATTTTATTTTCCGCAATTTTACATTCTTTTGTAACTTACTTGTTTTTAATGTAAGAATACAAACTATGAGAATCGTTTTACATATAAAATGTGTTAAATAACGTCGTCAGTAAAGTCATTAAAAATGCAAAATCTTATTTTCCCTATCATTTTTAAAAATAGTTTTAAAAACTCTTCCTCCTTTTTGTATTATATTTAGCTTAATTTAAAAAAAAAATAGTACACACACTTATATATAATGAATTTTAACATCTGCTATTAGTAAAGTAATGTAGTGTAGTGGATAAGGTTTAGGACTTGTAATCTAAAGGACCGGGTTCGAATCTTTGTAAGGTACATGTATTAACTTTATTCATATGACGATTAAGTAGTTGGTGACATTAGAATGTGTTCATTACCGTATAAACTGGTTTAAATCTTTATTTCTTCACGTTTTCTCTTTGTTTATTGCCTTTTTTTCTCAAAATTGTTTGCCTGAAATATAACTTTATTACAACCACGTGGTAACGTAAATACAACGTGTGTAGGATGCCATGGCAACAACGTGAAAATTTGGTCAGAGGATTGTAATAACGTTTTAATTCTTAATATTGTTTAAACAAGTCAAAAACCAACAACAACGTTGAAGCTGATATTTTACGCCGTTATTTTACGTCCCCTGCAATGGTTTCGTATTTTTTACGGCTCCAGTTATTTTACGTTCTGCATGTAGTGAGTCCCAGCTGCCAGTCAAATGCCTGTTTTTTTACAAGTTTCTTTTTAACAGTGTACCATTTTGGCATTTTACGCAATAAAGTATATGCAGGTGGAAACTCCACCCCCCGTACCTTCCGACTTTGACGGGACACCCTGACGCCCCTGAAGGTAGTACCTCCAATCTTTTTCGCTAAAATAGCCGCAAAGGGTAAACTTACAATTACATAAAAGTCTTATATCATATTTTTTTGCGTTTTTGTGCGACAGGGAATCATCCGCGAGGGGGTGGTAACCGCTCCCCTCCTGGTTGGACGAGGGTTAACATCATGACTTTTCGTGACCTTTGTTTTGTTTCGTGATTTTCGTATGGTCAACAAAATAGATCAAAAATGGCTATGGAACCGTATTGTAAGGCGCAACATA
>JAMKCH010041103.1:0-24823 GCA_023653785.1 Ophioderma brevispina | reverse complement strand
TCTGCCATGTTTCTGCTACAGTCCTATGCCGTATAGATGGCGAACATAGGTCGATGGCATTTGATGCCAGAACAAATAATTTGATGCACATCGTCCAACGGCGACCCCCACCGTGACTTCATCATAAACAGCGCCCAATTCGCCAGGAGCCGATTCCAAGAGTCTTTTCCCAATATCACAAAAAGTATTGAAAAGGTCAATTTTATCTCGATTTATTATCACTATTTTTTTTGCTAACATAAATATAGAACAGTATAAATGTAGAAAACATTCCAATTTAAATCATGGCCACTCCCTTTGCATTTTGACTTCTTTGCACGAAACCTTTTATTGGATATCGCTATCAACTCGCCTTTGAGACTTATGTTGCAGCTCGATTAAGATATTGAACTTCAGATAACGCACAGCAAACTCCCAAAGTCACCATACCACCAGGCGTTCTTTCATGCTCACGGTGGGAGTCAAAATAAATTTTTTTGTCAAATCTTCAGGTTCTAGTGTAAACCAATATTAATGGGGGGTTTAGCATGCACTGTTTGTGTGTTCCTGCTCCTCTTGTTTTTTTGGGCAATTCATTCAGCAAAGTATGTTTCATGCATGACGCACTTAAAGCGGAGGCACTGTCAGCATTTTCACAACATATTAAATTTCCTTCACTTTGCTCTCAAAAGATAGCTAGGGCTAGGCGCATTGGAAGAACAGAGATTATTTTACACATAAACATAAATACCCAAAAACAGATAGGGCATTGATATAGGATAAAGACATCCCGGTAATCTGTAGGCCAATTTTTAGTGTTCCATAACTTTAAAATTAAATCAACAAATGTGTAATATTACATGAAGTATTTTTGATCGTACTCACCGATATTAAAAACACAAAGTTATAGCCCGATCAAACGTATGCATAAGCGTGGGAAACATGCATACGCGTGCGTTTTCTTATGTAAACACGCCATTTTCAAGGGCCGTCGTCTGCTGAAGTTACCGTCGCCGGCGACGTTAAATTATAAAATCGTTCTGTTTTACCCCATAGGAAGCAGGCCGCGTACGCAGCGGGGGTGGCTGACGCACCCCCCCCCCAAATTCCACAAAAGGGAAAAAGATCCGCTTTTTGCTGACTTTTTGCATAAAAAAGTCCACAAATTTAGGAAATTTTGACAAAAATTCCACTTTTTGGTGATGATCATGTTCAAACGTCCAAAAAAGGACTCGCATTTTAAGCGGGCGAAGGTCCACTGTTAAAACCAGAAAAGGTCCACTTTTAAAAACCAAAAAGTTCACTTTATTCCGAAGTCCCAGGTACCCTCCCCCAAAATAAAAAATCCTGCGTACGGCCCTGTAAGGAAGCTGTTGGGTCTAGTCCTTTCGGGGAGGGAATTTTTGTATATAAAGCCTTACAACCGTGCAAAATCTCGTTTGAATATTCTTGAGGGCGCACTATTTTTCAAATGTGCCAGTGTCTATTTAAAGGACTGATAAATCAGATAAACACAAAAATCATCGCAAATCAGATTTTTGCATGTCGGAACTAATTTGGTATTCTAACATACCCTGCAAGTAATACGACCAATCGCAGCCTAATAAAGACAAATTAGGTTTTAGTGTTATCATTTGTCCGTTCGGACACTTATTGCTACACGTAATTGAATGAAATTCGTATCTTTGAACACTGCTGTTTTCTTCCTTTCTGTTCATTCTTCAGTTGAAAAATTAACTTATGAAATTCTACAACTTATCCTCACTTTCAAACTATTCCTGCAAATATCAAATCTTTTCACTCGTCGGATAAATCCTGATAGTGTCTTTAGCAAAAGGCGACCATAGGGGAATGGACCAACTCGGAATGAATGAAAATAGGCCAAAATAACATCCCACCACATCCCACCACAAAATTACAAACAAATGACTCCGAGACTACGTACAACGTAAGGCACTATCAGTGATCCATCTAAAAGATAAAATATTCGGAAGCCTTGATTGTCTAAACAAGGGAAGAATGAAGCTGCTTCACGAAAACCACACTTGCAACCAGCTGGGGTGAAG
Source organism: Ophioderma brevispina (assembly GCA_023653785.1). Lineage (NCBI taxonomy): Eukaryota > Metazoa > Echinodermata > Ophiuroidea > Amphilepidida > Ophiodermatidae > Ophioderma > Ophioderma brevispina. The sequence goes on along the minus strand of JAMKCH010041103.1, from coordinate 22,778 downwards.
ATATATGTACAAACCATTAACACCGGATTTTTATAGTCCCTTAAATTTAAACTTCATTTTCCCTGGCCTGCGCAAAGTCGATTGTTTATTTTAATGATGACCGTAAAGGTAATCGATAATGTCAAATTTCCTTGCTTACATAGGCTTGGTAGCGTGAGTCATATTCTCTGCATAAAGGTTTTGCATACTCACGTGTGTGTGTGCATGATCCGTCATTGTATCTTTGATTTGTATTACCATCGATAGCTCTAGACGGAACACCCCCATGATCTGTTGTGTCTTTGGTTTTGTTGATTTTCCACTCAAGGGGTAAAACTCTGGCAATGTAATCAAAACCATAGAGAAAACTAAATACGACAATAGTATTACTTAAAGCCATAATCAGTCATTTTTTTCAATTCAAAATGCCCGTTTTTTTTTTTAATATTTTTAATTTTTTCGGGACACTTCTTATTGGAAAATTATTCTCCTCGCCAACAAGCAAAGATATAATAGGAAGTTAGAACACGAGAAAACTGATTCTCGTGCTTTTCTCTCTCGCCAATAACTAAAATATATAAGAATTAAAACAACACAAACAAAACACTAATGCTCGACAAAGAGAAAGTAGATCTCGTTCCTTTTCTCGCCAAACAATACAATCCAAAGAAATTTAAAAAAAAAACACAACGAGACAAGATTTCTCGCACCTTTTTCTCGCCAACAAAAAATACATAACAATTAGGGAAAAAAAATCCACAACGAGAAAGCAGATCTCGTCCTTTGCCTCGCCAAACAATACAAAACATAGATTAAAAAAAAAAACAACAACGAGAAAAGAAATTATCGTCCACTTTTTCTCGCCCAACAATACAATACAATAAAAATTAGGGGAAAAATTCCCAACGGTAATGCAAGATCGCGTCCTTTTCTTCCTCGCCAAAAATCAAACTAAGAATTTAAATAACACACAAACTAGGAAAGAAATTCTCGTCACATTTTTTTTTCTCGCAACCTTAAATACATAGAATTAGAAAATATCCACAACGAGAATGTAAATCTCGTCACTTTTTCTCGCAAACAATAAATACATAAGAATTAAAAAAAAAACACAACGAGAAAAAAATTTCTCGTCACTTTTCTCGCCAAACAATAAAAATACATAATTTAGAAAAATATCCACATGAGAATGTAAGCTCGTCACTTTTTCTTCCTCTCGCCAAACAATAAAAAAAAAAAATACATAAATTAAAAAAAACACAACGAGAAAAGAAATTCGCGGTCACGTTCCTCGCCAACAATAAATACTAAAATTAGAATACAGTAAACCTGCTAGAGGGGGCATTTGGGGCGAGAATTTTGGCGAGAAAAAAAATCTCGCCGAAATCTTGGTCCTAATCGTGCATAGATGCTCTTTCGTTCGTGCTTTGCCGACTTTTTGCAGCTCGCTTCTTACTCCATTATGAATGCTGAAGTTAATGCCAGTCTTATTGACTGCCAGCCGGCAACGAGAAAGAAGATCTCGTCCTTTTCCTCGCCAAACAATACATACATAGAATTAAAAAAAAAACACAACGAGAAAAAAATTATCGCACTTTTTCTCGTCAACAATAAAATCATAAGAATTAGAAATCATCCACAACAACGAGAACGACAGATCTCGTCCTGTCTAATAAAACGGAAAGGTGCGTTGTATTAAAACGATTTTCATCTTTGGTCATTAATTTTACATTTTGATCAAAAATTAACTTTATTTATCCATACATTTTCATACATTTTCGTCAAAATCAATTTCCAAAGCTATTGCTTTCACTCGCTCCCGCATAAGTTCTCGGCACTTTTTCTCAGCCAAACAATCAATACATAAGACTTAGAAAAAACCACAACAGAAAGCAGATCTCTCCTTTTCTCTTCCTTCCTCTCCCAAACAATAAAAATACAACATAGAATTAAAAAAAACACAACGAGAAAAGAAATTCTCGTCAGCTTTTTTCTCGCCAAACATAAATACATGATAAAAAAAAAAAAACACACACCGAGAAAGAAATCTCGTCACTTTTTCTCGCCAAACAATAAATACATAAGCATTAGAAAAAAACAACAACGATAAAGGAAATTCTCGTTACTTTTTTCTCTTCTCGCCAATAATAAAATACATAAGATAAAAAAAAACAAAACGAGGAAAGAAATTCTCGTCACTTTTTCTCGCCAAACAATAAAATACATAAGAATTATAAAAAAAACAACAACAACGAAAAGAAATTCTCGTCACTTTTTCTCGCAAACAATAAAATAACATAGAATAGAACAAAACAACGAGAAAGAAAATTCTCGTTACTTTTCCTCGCCAAATAATAAAAAACATAAGATTAAAAAACAACCCAACGAGGAAGAACTCCGTCACTTTTTCTCGCCAAACAATAAATACAGACGAATTAAAAAAAAAACACACAACGAGAAAAATTCTCGTCCACTATTTTCTCGCCACAATATAAAAACATAAGAATTAGAAAAAATCATCCACAACACAAGTAGATCTCGTCACTTTTTTTTTTTTTTTTTTTAAACATAATTACAAAACACACGACGAAAAAGAACTTCTCGGCAATTTTTCTCGCCAACTATAAAATACATAATTAGAAAAACACAACGAAAAGAAAAGCCTCATCACTCTTTCCCTCGGCCAAACAATAATACACTGGTATTTTATTGGTTTGGCGAGAAAAGTGACGATAATTTCTCTTCTCGTGGTTTTTTTTAAATTCTTATGTCTTATTGTTGGCGAGGAAAAAGGACGAGATCTGCTTCCTCGTTGTGGATTTTTCTATTCTTATGTATTTTCTCGCCAAACAATAAAATACATAAGAATTTAAAAAAACACAAAAGAAAAAGAAATCTCGTCACTTTTTCTCTCGCCAACAATAAAATACATAAGATTAGAAAAATATCCACAACGATAATGTAGATCTCGTCATTGTTTCTTCTGCAACAATACAAAATACATAAGAATTAAAAAAAAAACACCACGAGAAAAAGAATTCTCGTCACTTTTTTTCCCTCGCCAACAATAAAATACAGAGAATTTCTTTCTCGTTGTGTTTTTTTTTTAAATGTTATTATTTCATTGTTTGGCGAGGAAAGGACTAGATCTGCTTTCTCGTTGTGGATTTTTTTTCTAATTCTTAATATGTATTTTCCTCGCCAAACAATAAAATACATAAGAATTTTAAAAACACAACGAGAAAAATTCTCGTACTTTTTCCTCGCCAAACAATAAATACATAGAGTAGAAAATCTCCATAACGAGAATGTAGACCTCGTCACTTTTTTCCTCGCCAAACAACAAATCATAAGAATTAAAAAAACAAACACAACGGCTAAAAGAAATTCTCGTCACATTTTCTCGCCAAACAATAAATACACTAGAATTTTTTCTTTTCTCGTTGTCTTTTTTTTTGTAATTGTTATATAATTTTATTGTTTGGCGAGGAAAAGGACGAGATTTGCTGTCCGTTGTTGATTTTTTCTAATTCTTATGTATTTTCTCGCCAAATAAATGCATAGAAATTGTAAAAACACACGAGAAAGAAATTCTCCGTCACTTTTCTCGTTCTCGCCAAACAATAAATACATAGATTAGAAAAAAATCCACGAGAAAATAGATCTCGCGTCCTTTTTCTCCGCCAACTAATAAAATACATAAGAAATTAAAAAAAACACAGCGAGAAAAGAAATGTCTCGTCACTTTTTTCTCGTCAAACAAAAAATCATAGATTCGAAAAAAATGCCACAAACGAGAGTAACTCGTCCTTTTCCTCTTTTCCACTTCCTCGCCAAACACTACAATACATAAAATTTAAAAAAAAAACACAAACGAGAAAAGAAATTCTCGTCACTTTCTCGCTAAACAATAAAATACATAGATTAATAATAATCCACACAACGATAAAGTAGATCTCGTCCTTTTCCTCCTCGCTAAACAATAAAATACATAAGAATTAGAAAAAATCCACACCGAGAAAGTAGATCTCGTCCTTTTCGTCGCCAAACAATAAAATACATTAAAAAACACACAACGACAAAAAATCTCGTCACTTTTTCTCGCCAACAATAAAATACAATAAGAATAGAAATAAAAAATCCACAACGAGAAAGCAGATCTCGTCCTTTTCCTCGCAAACAATAAAAAACATAAGAATTAAAAAAAAACAACAACGAGAAAAGAAATTCTCGTTCACTATTTTTCCCTCGCCAAAACATAAAAAACCTAAGAATTAAAAAAAAACACACGAGAAAAGAATTCTCGTCACTTTTTTCTCGCCAAACAATAAACTACATAAGATGAAATGATACAGTTAACTGCTAGAGGGCATTTGGGGCGAGAAATTTTGGCGAAAAAAAAATCCTCGCCGCAATCATTGGCGTCTTAATCTGCCATAGAGGTAAACGGTATTCCAAAAGGCTTAGCCTTCATTTGTGATATTATGTAAATATTACCGTCCGTCCTATTTATTTTTTTTCACCTTGAACGGAGGGCGCTTGGGCCTTGCACGATTTTTTTGTGACAAACCTGTATATATTGGTCCTATCGTATTTCATCGCTATACCCTAGATCCTCAATCGTCTACAAGGTCACGGTTTTTATTGCGTACATGTTGCCATGGTAGCTAGGACACTCATTTCCGGAGGCCTCTCCGTTTCATTTCGATTTGATTTGGATATCACCCCCATCTTACCCGTTAGTGAACTTCCGAGTGCCAAAAACTGCCAGGAAACATTCTCTCATCTTTCCGGACATTTTTAGCGAACAAAATGAAGTAGCAACTTCACCGAGTGGGTATGCCGTCAAAGTTGAAGTGTAAGGGGTGGTTGCCACCTCAAGAATAATCTAGGGTACATAAATGTGTAAAATGCAACACACTATGGCTTTATTTGGTATGTAAAAGTAGTCAATTACCACAATTTATAGAGCTGAAAACCACTGCAAAAACGATATTTTGTTTTGCTTTGTTAGCGCAAATTGGGATTCACTATTTTATGATGCAATTTATATCGACTCATGAACTTTAATGACGTCATTTTGACGCATAAAACTAGGTAAGGTTGTACCTATTTTGATATACGAAAAGAGGAGGACCATAATTATTCGCTGGTGTCAAACAGGGCTTGCTAGCACCATGGAAGAAAAATAGAGGAACCACAACGACTTCCACAAGCCGATTTTAATCTGTTTATATCCTTCACCCAGCACAAAAGAACGGATTCAACACGACGACCCTTTGCCGCATTCGATGATCGGCGGGCAATCATGACTGTATATATTTTTTAAAACTCTCTGTCCGAACAACGTAAAATTGTAAAAAAGTATAGTGTGCATATTACAACATGTCGGCTGCTGTCTCCGGTGTGTATTTGTTGCTTTTTCGTTATATCAGAAGTTAATGGTATTTACTTCGCAGCATTCATCTCTTGCGGATGATGAATAGGAATATTGAATATTACTGTTCACCACCCTCGTAAGGTATATTTACTGTTATTATGTTATATGTAATCGAATTTGGGCGCAGAGTCCTATGTCAATAAACTTGAATTGAATTGATTGATTCGCCGATTCCCGAAGACCCGGAATCGCTACGCAATGAAGAAATAACCACGTACACTGAGAAATTTTCTTCGATCGAGAAGTCTGATAGATATCCTCGGAATGGAGGGCCACTTGAGAGATTTTGAATAACAATTGCAATGGGCGGCAGATAGATCGTTCAAATCAGGTGGTTCGATGTTGTTTCCTTCTATCTTTTCTGCTTCCATGCTAACACGAAGCCTAGGGTTAAAACAAGCATCCTGGATAACCCTTTTCTTATATGAAACTGACGTGCTATATGTTATGAGGGGATATGACTCTAAGTGCATGGAACCAACGGCTTAACGTCCCCTCGAAAGGGTATTATCCAGGTTCATTGTCTAAGTCGGACGAGGTTACGACGGGGGGGGGGGGGGGATTAGCTTGATAAAGAAACGATCCTATAACTGCCGGAGGCTTCCAGCACCAAAAGCTTGGTATCCTACCCTTTGTACGCCTCAGGAAAATCTTTAATAATCCCAACAGCAATATGTTATTATATCCCCACTACTAAAAACGGATTCTACCATTGTTTCGCCTCTCTCATAACAACTCGCACCGTCATGTTTTGGTCAGTAGTGCTTCCCAACCAAGCAGTCTCTACGGTGTATGGTAACAGCTTGCATGTATGTTGTTTCTTTCTTCCTCAACTATTTGGCACGGCCAATAAGCCAATGGAACTGTTCCTGTGCAGGCAGTAAAACTTTTCTTTGCTCAGGTCAGACGCTCAGAAATAACGGTGTAGCAACTTCCATTCCATAGTTCCATTCGGGAAGAATTTTATATAGGTGCATGTTCGTCCTGAGGAATATGGAATGTGGTAATATCAGGCATGGTAGGATGTTTTAACCAGATGCTCTTGAGGCGGTTGTGGTCTTCAGAATGAAACACTTTTGAACTGTCTGTTCAAAATCTGAACTTTGCACTTATTATCTGGTTCAAAACCGGCACCATCTCTTAGTGTTGGTATACCAACTGAATCAACTTTGAGGCTTTTAATGAAGGACCAGAATCTTTTTTGTGATTCAGCACAAACAGAAGAAACATATCTCATGTATGCGTACTTAGTTATCATTGTTTTTTTTTACGCTCATTTTTGAAGTCTTTTCATCGATCGCGGGCTATTTCTTCAGCTTTTTGTGTGCATTTAAGGCCCTCTGTTACGTTTATGAACGCCTATTCTCTTTGTAAGCCACGGAGATTGGTTGCATTTAGACACCATTTGTGATGGTCCTTTGTGAGTCCACAGTTTTGCTCAATCGCCTCCATGAATTCAGAGTATAATTCCTAACAGTTTTTTGGTAGACGGGTATTTTTTTCACAAAAGAAGATGACCACCCCCTAAGGCCACAAGTCAAGCATCATATAGGCCTTATCAAATAAATACCATACCGTGTATGTGGTTTCTTTTTCATGATCTTTGGTCTGGAGCAACTTGTATCATTGGTATAACCACGTGATCACTAGCCATGGTATAACGGAGGACCTCTCCACCAAAGTTGGGTTCGTTGTAAAGAACAAGTCCAGGATATTTTCACCCCTATTGGGCTCCTTAACAATCGCGCGGTCAAGTCAGTCAGAGATGTCAGGCATTTGTTAGAAATAGCTGGGTAGTGCCTCCCCTGGGTTAAAGCTGTTGTTTTCCAATTAATAGAAGTACATTAAAGTCCCCTGCGAACCATATCTGACCTCTATTAGTGCGCTGTTAATTCCACTCAAGGACTCGTTCAGTCATACGTATAATCACTGGTACAACCAACTTTGTGAGTACCATTAAAATCCCCTATGGTAACATCCTTGTACCCGAATCTTGATGGCGACCATACAATTTCACAATCTGTAGCCAGGTCTGTGCCTTTCTCAAGGCACTCAGAGCCCCACCCCCTTTGGTCTTAATTTTACCTTCGCATCTAAATTTTGCGACAATCTACCGGTATTCATTACCTTACAAAACACCACCTACATGTATTCATTGCCTTAAAAAAACAACAATCTAACCTGTGCCATTACCGTTGGCAACAAGATGTTGCACGTTTGTCATCATAGGCTTGGGTTGGTTGTTTCAGTGGTTTTCGAGTGGGTAGTTTTTTGTTGTATTATAAGACCTAACACAAAGTTTTAAATATAAAATGCTTAGTTTGGACAGAATATTGAAACAAGTTCACATTATCTTTTCACGCAACGTAAATCGTTGCCTTTTTCACTCATATCGGGTTTTCCTCCTCTTAATACTGTCCATAATTGATGGCTTGACCTTGCTAAGGCTTGGGTGAAAATATTGACATCAAATTTTCAAATACAAAACTAAAATCTTAAAAAAAAAAAAAAAAAACAAAACATTTTTTTACCGATTTGGATGTCAACAATGTTTAATAATTTCTACATGGTCCAAATAATACCATTTGGTCTATATAATTGGAATGTTAAACCCAATATAATTGGATCTTAAACCGTCGTTAAATATTAGACAAATGGATATTAGACCAGATGGACATGTAGACAAAATGGATATTAGCCAAATGGGAATTAAATACCCAATGGGTATTAGCAAAATTGAATATTGACCTACCTGAATATTATATTATGGGTGTTTTTTTAGACAATAGAGGGATGTTAGACCAGTTAGATAATGACTCAAATAGGTATAGACCAGATGGATATTAGACCAGATTGATATTAGCCAATTGGAATATAGACCAGATGTGTATTAGACCAATTGGTATTAGAACAATTCGTTTCTATACGATTTGGATATTAACGATATGGAGTTTTAGACATATGAGTATTAGGCTACATGGTTATTAGCCTAAAGTATTAGACTAAATTGAATTAGAGCAAATTGAGTTAAAAACAAAATGCCGTTAGACCAATTGGGATAGACCAAATGGGCATTAACCCTCCTGTAGTTATTGTTTAGTCATGCTTGCCGTTGTCGTAACTTCATCATGAGATTGCTTATTGCTTTGGTTGGTGTGACGATAGACGTAGTCGGGTTTCCAGCCATCATGATTGTCGCCGTATTTTTACTAAACAGCGCTGGCTTTCCATGTCATACAGGTTTGATGATCCCTTAGTAATGTGATTTGAAGATTTAAAGATTATAGGTACGAATTATAAACACCTTGTCTAAAATCAATGTGGGGGATGTCATGTGATTCTGCACAAAGCGTATGCTTGTAACTCCTCTGTGAGTGAGATTAAAGAACTAGGTACATCTTGAATCGAGTCTATCATAATCTCCATCATATTCGAATGTTACTAATATCTGTTTGAATACGTTGGAGAATGTCATTTTGCTCATTTAAAGGGGAGGGGTGGGGGTTGGCTCGACATTACCACAAGCTCCACGCGAATCATGACAACTATAATTTAGGATATGTCACACCTATCTATTTACTCAGCCAATTATCGGTGATAAGGAAGTAGTGCATAAACATCCGCACGCCCAAACCGTGCAGAAAAGGAGTCACCGGTGTTGCCAAACTCCACGATTGGTAAGCCAACTTTGGCGACTATAACTTCCGCTACTCGCTTCGCGAACTGCAAAAGCCCACAGCGAATTCGTGACTTTTGGGCTACTTTTCACTTACAATTGTACAAAAGTAAGAGATGACACCCAATGATGTTCAGTGAACAAACAGCCGATCTATTGAATACCACCCGTAGGTTCATTGTGCTACCCGTGTTATGACGGATTACAAATGGCCTGCTGTCAATCAATGGAATACGATAAAAAACGAAACCAAAAGAGAGTAAAGCACCTCCCGGAAGCGAAATTTCTTTCCTTTGTTAACTTTCATGTTTCATCACCTTTAATAGCCACAGTTCACTTAATGGCATGATGTTTGATCGTTTTTATTGTTACAATGTAGACACGTGTATATACGCCTGATTCTTTGACTCATGAACCTTGATTCCGGTTTAATTGAATTAAAAATCCCGACAAATCTCTCGCTTAGTCAAGTGTTAAAGGTCCCCAGGAAATGCAATAGAATTGATGTGGTTGTGTCAAGTCTACAAGGAGGGGCCTGAAAGCGTCATATTTGGGTTGGTGATGACATCATTGGGGTTGCTATGATTTTTTGATAACTTAATAGAAATGCCAGTGACTGGTGTGGAATCTATTCATGACACTCCACATGACTTAAAAATCATAATGAAATCACTAATGAGGCACTGGTAGTGTATCTTTTTCTGGCCCGTTTATTGGAATGGAATGTCCCCCTAAACGATTTGAGTAGGTTTATCATCTCATTTACTGGGACTTTAAGAATGTTCCATAATCTCTCCTCATGCGCACTTCCACCTCCATTCTGCCCATTTTGAGAAAAAAATTTGTTTCGAACATTGTTCAAGTGAAATAGATCGAGTCCGACATGATATTAACGCACACGTATGGTGTAAATCTCCCTACTTCAATTTTGAGCGAGCCTTTTATTTTTTCTGCGATTTGGGCGTTTTTTCGCGCGCGTCGGGCCCCGCCAATGGGATGAGAAATTTTTTGGCAACCCTGCCGTGGGTATGCATAACTGAAGGTGATCATGCTTGGACCTGCTGGGCTATTAGCAATGTTAGAATACATGGCATAGGTAGTAGGTACCTATAGTCGGGTTGGGCATAAATGGATATGTTTTCCTAATTTCTTTCAAAACGAGTGGATTCTTAGTCCATTTTGGTTGCTAAAAACAAATTCATGAGCTCATTTTTGCCTAAATGAATTTGTAGGTCGGTAAAATGACTTTTAAAATTTTGTATCATGAAATCAACAGGATTTTTCTATTTCGAAAAAACCACAAAAAAAAACCCGACTATCTTAGTCAGTAGATTTTGCTAGAAATCCTCAAAAGGTGCATTATAATACAGCTAAACACTTTTGCAAGAAAAATTAAAACAAACGTTCCCCATTCTCAATGGCAGAAAAACTATTTTTTACAAATTCATTTCATTAAGGCAAGGAATCACAGAATAACCATAACAGACCAGATCTCTGGGTTACTGGACTGTTTGAAATACAGTGTTGTTTGTAAGGTCAAACCTTTATAACATGTCAATACTCCAATTGTAACTTGGAGTGTTTTGCATTCCATACCAACAAGTGATGTATTAGTTAACCTAACAACCCTTATGCAAGAGACTTGTAACTATTGTGCTATGAAGGCATTGTATTGTTTGTAGAGTTCAATGCCTGTACAACCAGTTCCCTAACATGCCAGTGCAATGGCCAGTGTGTTTTCTTCCAACTGTGGCATGCTATTATTAACAGACAAAACAGTAGAAGGCACTTCTTGTAAGTAAAGATTGTGTTTTAGTGGCTAATGGATAATTCAGACCATTGGTGAAAATGATTGCAGTGCTATGATTGACTCAACTTCCCCTCTGCAAGTGAAGAACATTTTTCTTCTTTATTTTGAGTCACAAGCGTGAACTTGAATTCTTGGGGGGGGGGGGGGGGGGGGGGGGGGGGAACACAGTTTTTCTATTTAGGGAAGCAATGACCTAGGCTTATGTGCTAGTAATATAAATGTCAATGTTTTTTGTTGTCAGATTTTGGCAAGTGAATAATTTAACCACCAAATCCATTGACTTCCTGTACAAAACTTAAAAGTCATCTTAAGCAACCAACCTAAAAAGTCATCTTATGCGAAAAAGCTTCCGGATTTGTTTCACAAACAAAAATTGCCTAAAGAATCCAGCTCGTTTTGAAAAAAGATCGTCACTGCGCTTTGCCCCCCCCTACCTATAGTGAAGTGTTTCAGGATTGTTTTGAAATTTGGCTGAAATGTTCATAAGGTTCGAATGCAACTACCTGAGCAGATACATTAGTGAATGAAGAATATCGTGCCTGGTACTAGGCCCCCATCTGCAAGCCCTGTAGGCAATGAGAAGCTGCAGGTTCCCGTATCAATTTTTCACAAAAGTATATTTTGTGGTATCAAGGGCCATGGTCCGATCGCTAATAGGCCTGGTCCCGATAGGCCCCAGATTTTTACCGGAAGTTTCACAATTGGTATCAGAACAAAGCTACTATTTGCTTTTTACCCTGTGGAATCTTAGAGCTAAATTATGTGTGGTTGTATAATTTTACATAGTACTCGTTGGCTTTTACAACTCACGTTTTCTGTTGAAATCAATCGGCGCGAAAACTTTACAGATTGGTTTTGGGGTAAAGGCCATTCTTCACTATCATTAAACTGCATACCTAAATCGGCCTCATCCCTTTATAGAAAGATCACGAATGTAATTCCTAGTCTGTAAAATACTAATCTAAACAGGCTTCTATTGGAGCAATGACTTCACAAGTCGGGTCTTTCCCCGAGTAACCAATTATGTGTGCTGTGCACGTGCATTTGCACCATTCACGTTTCTATGGAGGATTATCCCTCACTTGTTGTAATGTTTTGTAAACGTTTCATACGGTTTAAAAATGACAACATTTCCCTGGTCCTATTCAGGGAATAAAAACAAATTTCTACGGTAACGAGATTTCTACGTTAATACCGCATCACACTTGGCGATTAACATAAATCTCCCTTGCCATACTCCTGACGGTGATACCAGATACCATAGATCACCATGTGCACCTTGACTTTTGGAATTCATAACGGTTTTTTTTGGAATGTATTGTAGGCATGTAATGTGGCTCTCTACCTAGGGCTGGCTATTGTATAGGGTCTATACAGGCTGTCCCAAAAAATTTTAACACTCGGACGAGACGGGATTTTTGAAACAGAAAGTACGAATGGGTCTTGTTTTGGTATTTCTTCTTTGAAGCCAATAAAAACCTTATTGCCATTTATTTTCATTCCAATCCGACCGTAAACAAAAGATATCCTTCATCAATTATGAGATGGCAAATCATCTTGGTCCGATTTTGCCTTAGAACACTTGGAATGCATGATGCAACATGAATACACTTGGCTTGATAGAGCACATCTTCTTTTCCATCTTAAAAAGAAAACAAATAGATTTTGTGTGTGTTTCTATTAAAGACCAGACTTCGAGATTCCTGCCACCATGTTTATACCAAACGTTCATCGTTGGATCTACCACATCTGCTCTTCTAACAAGAGAATTGGCTTGATTCCTTGCCATTCTTGGTTCCGTGGATCTGAATGGCCTGCCACTGGTGTCTTATTTCCAATCTGTCTGCTGCTTCTTAGTCCATATAGGTTTATTATGAAGTGCTCTTCTTTTTGTTTTTTGTTTACTTTAGTGTTTTTTGTTGTTTGTTCTGTTGCCTTTAGAATCATAGATTTTCTGGGAATCCAATAAGAAGTGTACTGATGTGGGTTTAGTTTGGTTTGGTTAACATTTCTGTGTAATTTGTGAGCGATTTGATAGGGCTAAACTCTAGCAACTCTGCTAATGAAATTGAACTTACTGATTAATATTTGAAAATCAAGTATTACGTGATCATAAAGACAATGCTCACACTTAATGACCATAATGAAGTTCAAAAGCGGTTGTCAATATCTTCAATAGGCTCAATTGGCCAATCAATAACACATCAATACCCGCAAATTTTGAGTATGTACAAATCACGACGTTTTCAACAATCTACAAATGTAATTATTGCAAATCGGACCAATTCGACATTGTACTCTCCTTTTTTGACCAAGCATATCTTTTGTCCTACATATCGCATTGGACATGGAATAAAAACGGCAATAAAAGCTTATTTAGGATTAGTTTAAAGAGCCTACCAAAAACAAAGTCCTATGTGTACTTTAGTTCTTTACAGAAATGTCTGTGTCCTCGAGTATTACATTTTTTTGGGACAGCCTGTATATCTTACGACAAATACTTTCCCACTCGCACGCATATTGGCCCCACAATGGTTCCCCATCGGTATCTTGGCATCGGGCATTATGTGGTTGGCCTTTTAATTGGTCCTTTATTTGCTCTCCAAGGGCAATAATGGTATTCGGTTGGTAATCTTGGCAATCGGTAACACGTGGCTATGCATAATTGCATGCAAATCGTCTCATATCGGCAACCCTTCCTGGGTCCATATTGGTGAGAATGAATTGACAATCAGACAAAGCAGCCAATAAGAGGCCATATTGGGATACCGGCCCATATTACTTACAAGCAAGAATTGCTTAAAATAGCAGGGCGAGAACTCATCAATAGAATATAGGATACACTTATTGTCTCGCATGGGTGTTTTAAACAGAGCACCTTATTTCAATGACATATCTATATATTTCCATTAAAAATATTATAGTGGATTTTTATTCCTGTCAGTTATTATTTTTTTGTGGGGGGGCGTGTCGATGATTCTATTTGTTCTGAGAGTTGTTACTTTTATACACAATCAGTATAAAAATTCTATGTCACGATACCGATAGGGATTAAAGCGCCGCACTGGCAACATTTTCATCACAAATATGAACTTTCTTCACTTTGCTCTCAAATTATAGTCTAAGCCATGGGAAGAACAGATATATAATATTTAACACATAAAAATACATACCCCAAAAACAGATAGAGACATTGAGATGAGGATAAAGATATCCAGGTAATTTGTGGCTACTTTTTAGTTTTTTCCCATAATTTTATATCAACAAATGTGTATATTACATGAAAATTTTTGACTCGTACTCACCGATATAAAACCACAAGGTTATAGACCGGTCAACATTGTGCATAGCGTGGGAAACAGCATACGGCGTGGCTGTTCTTGTGTTTAAACGCCATTTTCGTCGTCGTCCTGCTGAATTTCGCGTCGCGGCGACGCTAATTACAAAATCGTTCGTTTTACACCCATAAGGAATCTGATTTTGTCTTAATCATTCGGGTGAGAGCTTTTGTGTATATAAAAACTTTTACAGCCATGCAAAATATCGATTTGAAAAATCTTTGAGAGGGCGCACTATTTTTCAAATGTGCCAGTATCTCTTTAAGGCATATTTAAAAAAGTCCCTTTCTCACACGAAGAAAATATTACAAAGCAAATGCACGGATAATTCCAAACACCAAACTTGAACAAACTCTGAAGTCATTCAACGGTAAGTATTAATTCTCACCAGCCTTTTACGTCACTAAGGAAATACTAAAAATCTAACAAACACCTTTACATTTCTTCACTTGTTTTCAGAAATATATTTGACAGCTTGATCCAATTATTTAAGTAGTTTTAAGAGTTTTTTGGTCCACTCAAACAACTACAATATTTACGTGCCTAATCCTCCTTTCACCCAGACGCGATGTTCGTGAAACTTATCCGTTCTTTGATTGACCCAAACAATGAATCGACACGTTGCCTGCACTTTACGGCAACTTTCCAATTTGACTCGATATGAGCCTTTACATATTCGATATAAAAAAGGAAAGTTCATGTCAAATAAGGTTAACGCATTCAATATTCTGGTTGCACAAAAGTTGAAGCAGTTCACTGTTAGTGTTTTATCTCAAACACATCCCCACTCAAATGAACTCTTAACCATTGACAATATTCGTTACTGACAGGAATAAAATCAGACAATAACTATGTGAGTAGCTCGAAATTATCAATCAATTTATTTAAAAAATAGCAGCTTGAAAAAAAAAGACTAGGTCACATTGGGCAAACACCGGTAACAAAAATTGGTTACAGTAATTGGTCCAATGTTGGAGAAAAAATAAACCGGGCCAGCTTGGGCCCAACAGGATCCATATATACCAATATTGATCATATTTGGCCAATCTTGGGCCATTGAGCAACAATATTTATCCAATATTGTAAAACAATATAGGGCCAATAAATAATAAAACATGGGTCCATATTGACTCACACCATTGCAGTGCTATCGGGGTGTACACAACAGTAGGCTAAAGTTGGTCAAGTCATCATGGGTTAAAGTTTTAGATTCCAGATTTTCTCAAAATGTGTCAATTTTTTCTTCATGCTGTTGTATTAGTAACATGTTTATTTATTTTGGTTTGACTTCTGGGGTATAATTAAGGGCAAAAGTGATAGCCAACAGAGTCTATGGGGGACAGCATTCTAGTCTTGTTTAGGTAAAGTAAATTATTGTATATTTCCTGTTGTAAAATGTTCATATGCAAAAATGTATGCAATCCGTAATGGACATGTCGTGGTCATGCCTTTCTTATCGCGGTAGAGTATAAATTTTTAACTAAATCATTTTTACGATGAATTGCATGTTTAGAGTTGTATTTTAAAATGTAATTTATAATTTTCTTAATTTACCTTAACATGTTCCCCTTCCACTGTACGTTAACGGGTGGGAATGATAAAAATAAAAGCACCTACCCAAAGTCTTTCAGTTAATAAAAGCTAAGTATTAGCTGGCCGGTGTTATGTCTTTCACCTTCTGGAGTTAATATCTTAGTGCATTTACACGGACTTTATTTGTCAGTGTCCAATGAAATATTTGATTGGATGTAGAGCGCTGACCCCTTTCGCACCTTCGCTTTAAATGTCATTCGCTAGCCCTAACAGTTAAGCCATGTAAGGTAAAAATCAAATAAACTTTACCCGAAATACTTCTCGACTTCTCCTCCTCTCCCGTCGTCCTTGGATTTGCTGCGTCACTTCACTAAAAGAATTAATTGCCTTGTCCTTAATCAATCAAACTTTCTTTTACTTGTGTTCACATTGTACAAATACAATTAACAATAAGTAGAACCTTAAAATTTGGTGATCGCACATGATCACATTTACCCTTTAACCTCGCACTCCAAGACGTTAGCGACAAGATTGGCATTAACTGACCTCCCGTCGCAACCAAACTTGTTTGGGCAGACCAGTCGATATCGCATGTTGCAGGTGCATGAAATGCAGCCCCCCCCCCCCCTTAAGAAAAGGCGGGACAATTAGGTGGTGGAAATCAAGAGCCGGTTCCAGCCAGAATTTTGCTATGTCTCGCACTCCAGCCAAATTTTTCAGCATCACTGCTCTAAAACAATGAACTTGCTGAAGCGAATATTGGCTAGAAGTCGCCCAAAATCCCGGTAAAGGGTTGTCACAAGTGAGTTTTAACATGACATTTTCAAAGCAAGAGTGTTCAATGAGGCATTACGGAAGAATGCCATTAAGGTGTCATTTGAAAGCTTACTACTTATTGTAAATAATTATAACATCTGGTAACGATCATATTTAGGGATATTTCAATTATATATGTGCCGATATATGCATGCCAATAAGTTGGCAGTTGGTTCGGAATTTGGTATTGGTCGAGAAACAAGTGTTGAGATTTTTTTTAAAAGACAGCAGATATGCTGCTAATATCATTCATAGTGTGGCTCTCGCACTCTGTAGTATGATAGATTTTCCCAGTTCATTCACAACTTATGGTGTAATTTTATGTTAATTAAAAAAAAGACAGTCGGAATTCGTCCCGAAATCTGAATCGCGAGAACCACAATACTCAATTTTATTATTTTTGTAACTGATATTACTTTTTTTGTCATTATTTTTCAACTTTGTGGAATTGATATTACATCAATCCGTTGACAAATTCGTCGTTCTCGTCCGCCGTGGCGAGGACTACTGAATTAAAAAAAAAAAACAATTTTGTCTTTAATAATTGATTTAATAATCTTGTTCTTTGATATTCGTCGGTGATCCGATGATCAATACCCACCTGCCAGACCACATTAAAAAGGTTATATGACTGCCAAACGTAACCTCCATTCAAGTTTAGGTGTGGGTTGGGTGTATATAAGGGGTACGGTATATTTATGAGGGGATTGTTGAAGTCCACCACCGATTAACGGATACCGCCAAAATGTTTAAAAAAATTCGTAAAAATCAAGCTCTACAAAATATAAGACATTTTTAAATAAATCTTAAAAATGATTTTTTCCAATATAGGCTAATTTAACACTTAAGTGTTCAAGAGGGTGTCCATATGGACCTCTAAACTCACAGTTTTCGCGCGTTAGCGCAAAACGCAAATTATGATTCATTCATTCATTCATTTTTTATTTTAGGATTCAAACCGAGGATAAAAAAACACAAAAAGAATACATAATTTACACTTATTTCCATTTGTGGTCCTTGATTAGCCCTAACGATACAGAACTGGAAGATATTGCACTTTAAAAAAAAAAAAAAAAAAAAAAAAAAAAAAAAAAGAAAAAAACACATTTATATTAGCAATCCGATAATAATAAAAATATTAAGCCGCCAAATATACATAATACTACATACTACACCCAACCCTGATAACATAGCAAACTAGAATTTTCGCGTTCTCGCTCGGTCTTCAGGTTTCAGGTTTTGCTGGTTAGTTGGGACTGGTTGGGGCGGGGGGGGGGGAGGCCGGTAAATTGGTGGGTTGCCAGTGGGTTCATGTTGGCGGTGGTTTGTGATGCTCTGTTCGAACCTTATATCGGTCGCTCTGATCCATTGTAACCGAGGTTGGCTGGAATTGGTATGTTTCGACTTGAAGCAGACTTTTCCCTGGCAGTGTTTGATTGGTTTGAATTGATGTCAATATGAATTGTAATTCCGTGGCCGCATATTAAGGCGACTTTGCAAGTTTTAGGTGCCTGTTGACTGGAATAAGTTGGATGCATCTATTTATCTATCTTCAATATTACATCACTCAGTAGTAGTAGTGAGTGTGGTAATAGGGAAAAGGATGCTTGGTACAGGAACAAGATCAACAAAGGTGCAGGAGAAAATACTGGTGAAGTAAAAAGCAGGTTCGTGTGGCTAGCTAGAGGAGTGGGGTGGCTTCAGGCGACGCCGGAATGCTCCAGGACTAAGCTGAACCCAGAAAGCTGGTAGGGATGTTCCAGATGAGATTGACAATTAGCAAAAAAATTGTGTGGTAAGAATCTACATGTACAGTGGTGCTGTTTAGCTGTTGGTGGTAGCCCTAGTTTGCTTGGTTGTATACAGACTGTCCAAAAAAAACTAAACTTATACAATCAAAAATTGCATTTTTCTCATAAATCAATTTCATTCAAACTGGGGTTTGGTTTACTGGTTCTTTTTAGAGGTGTTCCAGCTTTCATGAGATGTTTTATTTGGGGGAATTGGGGGTCTGCGTTCAGGAGTTATGCTTCTAATTATCCGAGGGGACAGTTGGAAAACGTGGGCCAGTTTCGGCTATCCTGATATTAACAAAGTTGCCATTGAAAATCATCTTCAAGACATTCCTTATTGAAAATTAAAATAAAAAGTAGGTATAAAAAAAATGGAAAAAGTAAAAATAAATAATTTTAACTTTATGAATGCTAATAAATACATGGAGATTACGGAAATCCCTTCCAAAACAGTCGTGTTGTCTCAGCTTACTCCAGGTTTCAGCAGAAGGTAGAACTCTAAAACACCTTGTTGAAAGTAAACAGAGACCCTTGAACACAAAACATCCTTTCCTTATTGTCTTTGTTGCGACACTGACTTTCCTTCATCATATTCCTCTAGGCATCTTGAGGCAGTGGGGAATAGGGGAAGGGTCAATGTCTCCCACATTAGAGGTTGTCCACCACATAGTCCCAACCGACTTTCGGACTGTTACATTAGTGTCAGCAGTCAAATTCCCAAATTTTAAGAATTTCATGATTAGTGTCCCCCTGAGGAGTAGGTCCCTCATTTCACACACAAAATAATAATTGTGGTGCTTTCACTGAAAAATATATATTGATTAGTTCAATGCTGATAATACATTCACTCTTGATGTTACAATATTCTTTGTTTGAAAACAAAGGATTAATCTCACAATGAAAACTACAACGCCTATGCCTTTAGTTCTTGGACCCTTCAGGTGATTATGTTGATGAAACTGGCCCAAGTGGTATTTTATTCCTTTGGTTCAACTGACATATCTCCTCTAGGGGCCATCAAATGGATGGAATAAAAGACGAGGGGATTAGGGAGTAGCTTAGGATCGTGTCTAAAAAATAAAGTCAAACTGCTGGAAAAATGCACAGTTTTATTTATTCCTAAATTTTTAGTTGATTGTTAGTTTTATTGGGGACAGTCTGTAGTACACACATGCAAAGTTTGTAAGTTGCCACGGAATGGATGTCCAAAATTGAAGCTGTAGTTTCTTGACAGTTGCTTGGAATATGACGCCAGAGGTTCCAATAATTGCAATTTCATTCTGCGAACACAATTCCTTTCGTTTTTGTGTATTTATATTATTCTTGTTTATTTCGATTTTTAATTTATACTGGGAAATATTTTATTCATAGTGTTTTATTTTGTTTTTAATTATGTAATTGTAATGTGTTCTTTCTATTTATGTATTTAGTTTTTATTTTACCTATTAGTCATCTTTAATTTGTTTAGTTCAATTTCGATGTAACGATTACTTTATTAATAATAGTGTGATTTTATTTCTATTATATTTGCATTTCGATCTTAGTTATAAGTCTATATGTATTATCAACAATTTTGGTTTTTAATTGTCTTGGGTTTATGCTTGGTTTTATTTTACTTATTAGCATCTTTATTTTGTTTAGTGTTAATTATTTTTTTTTTTCATTTTAAGATTCCTAGATTATTACATATTTTTGTGTATACGGCTTTGATTTAAATTTTAATAATATTTTATTATTCTCCCGTTAAGTCTTACCATTTTGGCTTTATTTTTTATTATTGTTCGTTTTCTTTATCATGTTTTTTACTGATTTTAAAAGTATTTATTGCGTTCCATTTATTTATTCATTTTATATTTTATTCCTTTCAGGAGAAGGGCGCTATATAAATCTTGTATTATGTATTATTCTTTTTTATTTTAAGTATTTATTTTAATGCTATTCTAAGACACGGATTTTATGTGGTTGTATTTTTAATTTTGTTAGTATTTTGCTCATTGTATATATTATTTTTCGTTTATTTTTATTTCTTAATTTGTACTGATTTTTTCTTTTATTCATTTCCATTTGTTATTTTATTAATTTTTATTGATGTTAATTCTTTTGGTATGCTTTGGCCTTATATGTATGACTTTTGTGAGGGTTCATTGTGCGAAAAAAAAGCATCTGTACACCCAAACTTTAAAAATTCTAAATAAAATTTTAAAGAAAAGGAAATAACACCCCCAAAAAAAATCAGGCCGAAAGTGGGATTCGAACCCAGACCAACGGGTCCTATATTAACGAACAGATCTTAAGAAATCATATTGGACATGTCTGCAGAGCCATCGAGGTAAAGGCAAACCAGAGAAGTGGCCAAACATTTCAGGCGCCACTAGCTGTTGTAACGTTTCGCTAGTGTTACCGCAACGCATTCTGGGTATTTTTCAATGTAACACGTATTACTCGGGGTATTTAATACCTGCGATCTTCAGAGAAAGAGGTATTGTGAGATACAGAATTTATCATCTAACAAAAAATATTTAGCTATAAAAAAACACGAACAATATCGATCATCTACAAAAATATTCAGCCTAAAAAACAGAAAAATAGGCCTAATGATCATGGGGGAAAAGTACTACGGCGATGCTCAGAGAAAGAGGTATTGCGAGATACAGTATTATCATCTACAAAATATTCAGCGAAATAACACGAATATACTATCTATCATCTACAAAAACTATTTCAGGATAAACAAAAAATAGGCCTATAATTGGTCATTGGGGGAAATGAACACAAAGATTATTATTCGTCCTCGAGATTCGTCCTCGGGCACTGCAACCAATGATATCATTGGTTAAGTCGTCAAAAAAGCTCTTCCAGGTAACCCCACTATTTAGCTTGACCCGTCATTAGCCCGGGACACGACCACAACCAATAGCTACCATGGAGTGTTAGTCAGAGCAACTTGGACTGCCGCTATTACCACACAGGGAACTTACCCAACTACCTACGTTACAAATCGCCGAGGCAGAGCGAATCAACCATCATAATTTTCCTTTGTTGGCGCAAATTTATTTTCACTTACACATTTACGCGATTTTTTAAACAAAATCCGCTATCTAGAAAGCCGCAATTTTCCGAAACATCTTTAAAGCAGTGATAGCTGATCTCGTACATAAT
Source organism: Ophioderma brevispina (assembly GCA_023653785.1). Classification (NCBI taxonomy): domain Eukaryota; kingdom Metazoa; phylum Echinodermata; class Ophiuroidea; order Amphilepidida; family Ophiodermatidae; genus Ophioderma; species Ophioderma brevispina. The sequence goes on along the minus strand of JAMKCH010041103.1, from coordinate 1,234 downwards.
TCAAAATCCATTAAACAAACACAAACCTTCCATTGAAATAAAAACAACAAATTTTAAAAAAAACAACCGTTTTTCCCTAAAAAAACTTTAAGTAAAGAATTAACACCGACAATTCTACGGGGCTCAAAACACAGATGACAGTAATTTGCACGAACCATTTCACCGGTCGAGATTGTCCGACATTTACGGAGATCAGCGAAAAAAAACACAGCCCCATATGGCCGAGTAAAAAGTAATATTACTGTCCGCTACGCGGACGATTTAAATATATACACATTAAAAAAGAAACCCAAAACCCCATGTGAGATTCAATTATCAAACATAGTAGACTTCTATAGATTTTGAGATGACATTGGACAAGTGATGTTTGATTCTTTTTAAAAAATCTTGATCAATTGTTGTGATTGAACACAGGTAGGGAGTGAGTTCCAAATTGTTGATGGCACTATATAAAAATGCTTTTTTGACCTGAGTACCAAAAAAAGGTTTCAACACGGGCAGAATAGCACCTGACCTGGGGAGTAGTAATAGGTTTGATGCCCCTTAGTCACCCATCTTGAAGGTACACAGGACTTAGGCATTAGTGATACGAAACATGTGATTGACATATCTGGTGAACCCGAATTTGGTGGGAGCCAATTGACTTCCCTGAACTCTTTTGCCCAATATGTGATTCTGGGAGTCACATTGAGAACATTTCTGATGATTTTGTTTTGAGTTACTGAGTTGTTGTTTGTCTGTTTAGCATAAAGCCGGATACCACCTGCAACAGGCATAGTCATAATGGCACTGAATAAGAGCTGAGACAAGCAGCTTTGCCTGTACAGGTCAAAAACCTCCCATTTCCTATAGATAAACTTAAGTCTAGAATTAGTTTTTTAATGACTTTACCAGCTGTTACTTCCCATCTAGGATGACTGATGAAATACTGAAACCCAAAGTATTTGATTTCTGATTTGGGAAGTAATAGTGAATTCACCACACCTGATGCTCAACTATGAGTGCCTCGCAAGTTTGCGTTTTGAGCCAAACAGATAGACTCAGTTTCCCCCGATGAAGGAGAGCTGTTATCAAGAGCCAGCCTTAACAGTTCAAGCTCCAAACTGAGCTGCTCCTGAATGACATGAACATCACTATGCGAGACCATCAGAGCCCCGAGTGTTCAGCATAAAGAAGTAATACAGCTAACTGCAGGAAATCAGGTCGTTGACATAGACTTTAAACAAAAGTGGAC